>SJJU01010010.1:0-25074 GCA_012932125.1 Conopomorpha cramerella | reverse complement strand
AACAAACTTTCACACACAGATTCACTCTCTCACTTACACTCTTACGTGCTAACTCGCACACATTTACACTTGTATTTTATCACTCCAGGCCACGCCGCGCCTACCGAAACGGATCCGTCCGCCGAGTACAATTTCCGTGAATCCTTCGAGCATTCGTCCTCGGAATCCGCCATCACGACACAAACTACCGAGCCGCGTATACCGGACGATTGGTCGCGACCTTCTTCCGTGGAGCACACTCCGCACACTGTGACGACCACTAGGTTACCAAATAAAAGTTTCAACTTGGTACGCACGTTCATACCGTCGTTCCTCTTCGTATGTTTCACGCTAGCGCTACTTATAATTGTCCTGTTCGAGACAGATTTGGCGCCGTTCAAACAGCTGAAAGTGAAGCCTGAGATAGTGTCCTTGCACTACCACTATTACGCACCAGTGAAAGATTACTTTAAGAAGCGTATTGTTGAGCTTTTCTGATGTGGTTCCATGTAGGTGATGTTGATTTACTGAGATCGATTCGCGTACTTAGATTTGTTGGGATGGAAGCCTCTAGAGTTAGGCAATAAATTGTTTCAAAGGATCTTTTGGTTCGTTGCAAAAACGTTAGCATCCATTTCGTGAGCTGTGCATATTTTTTCATATGACAATACAAGAAAAATAAATTGTCCAATGTTCCAAAATTCAAGTAAGCAAATGTACATACAGGCGTGGTTGTAAAAACATATTGAATATTCAGCACTCAAGAGCCGAAAGGTCCTTAACTTTTTGACAGAGATTTTGAATTCCGTTCTGTAAACCATAGACGTCAAAATCTCTTGTATATAATACAGTAACGGTTAAAATGTTAAAGCACTTTACCTACATATAGTACCTAATGTACTTCCAGGATTGATGATTGATTGAAGACAGTATGATGTGCTTTAACTGACAATATTAAAAGCTTTATGGTCGAGAGGTGTATAGGTACCTAAGTTAGATCGACCTCTGTAAAATTTCATCTATATGCGACAGTTCTAAGTGCGAAATCGATATCAGAATATCTCAGTTGTCTATGAAAAAGCAGTGGTAAGTTTTATACCGACATGTTGTCGAGATTCGAGATAGTGATTTAGTGCCGTATAATAAAAAAAAAATGTAGTTGTTCGTTTGCAAATGATTATGCTACGATGTAATTTTTTTACAAAGAAAAAAAAAGTAGATTATAATATTATGATATTGCCTTTATCTGTGTTACAACGTACCTGCAATTGTAATACTATTTTATAAGACATTTCTCATGATTTCAGCATGCATTTATTTTTTTTATACTTACAGTTTTTATTCGCCGTTGTTTAATTCAGATTTCTATATTTTATTTCTCGTTGTGATTTTTGTTTTATTATTCTTGTTATTCTATTTTTTTATTTATTTAGCTTAAGTGGCGGTTTCAAATTTGAACTTGCATACATTATCAAAAACATCAAAATTATATGAACTTTTGTCATGCTCTGTCTCTGTTCCACACGGTGAAACACTTGAGTGAGGGACAACTACTTTGTTGTAAAACAAAATTGTTAGTGTTTACCATAACTTTTTTTAAAACCAAAAAGCCAACTGAATGTGGACAGAGCTACGAGTATATCTCAGTAATATAGACTGTAAGAGTTAATTTTCGATTTTAACCGCAAAGGTCATTTTGTTTCTGTACTGTTGTTTCATGTACACGTAATATTATGCATTTATAGTATTTTTGATAATGCATGCTAGTTTTATTTGTGAAGGAACGTTTAAACTGACGGTAAAGACACAAAAAATGCGTGATTGAAAAGTCTATAAAGTTAGAAATACGCGTGTGATAGAATGGGGGAGATAGATTTATGAGTTATCATTAAACATAAAAATTGTTCTCGAATTTTGATTCAAAATTAAGTGAATCTCACGTCAAATGACAATTTTGCTCGCAAAAATTAATACAGTGATTTTTTTTAATACTACTTATTTACCTGCAACGCAAACCAAAGATATTTTGATATATAAAAAAAAATTAAGTTTCTCCCCCAATAAGATTATGTAGGCTTTAAAGATAATGGATTTGACCTAGGAAGCTAAGTTTGAACAAAAGTACAGTAAGCAATAATGTCAGTGTGTTAGTTTAAGAAATGTTTATTTTTTATTTCTATTAAGTCCTAATAATGCACAAAACTTCATTGTACTTATTCAAAACTGTAATTTTAACTAATCCAGTTAGCATACTAAGTGTGTTTAAATATTTGCTTGGGATCAAAAGATTATTCGAAATCACAAACAAATGACAGAAAAAGATCTATTAACTTAATTGAATTAAAAAAAATGGTTAATAGAGTCCAATAAATGAAAATAAAACACAGTTTGGTAAAAAAGGTATTGAATTACTAAAGTGGCAACACTATAGGAAAAACATCAAATGTTGTCAAATTGAAATTGTTGCCATGATTAAAATCTTGATAATAAAGATCGATACATGAGGACTAATTATTGTTGTAGAATATGGTCCTCGCGTGTATTGGGCTGTATCAAATGATTTTTCAGAATTTTAATTGCCGTATAATATATAGAAAAGTGATTTCGAATATAAAATATATCCTAGCTATCCTTTTAAAAATTCACGATTTGAGTGTGATTAAAGCCAAGCTGACTACAGACTCTGATGTGTCAAAGAATAAAACATTTTTAGGACACTTTTTTAGCGTAGACATATTATAAACTAGTTAGATAACGTAAGATAGATTTTGTTATTTGCATAACGCACTCTCGCTTATTTACCTCAGGAAAAGAAAGTTATTTATGACATATATTTGTACCTATACAATTGCGTAGTTTTAATAAGGACAGTTTAAGACGCTTATGATCTTAAAGCTTGTTATATACAGAGAGCGAAGGCTATTTCCTGTGACAACCGAAGCGGTTGCGAGCTTTGACATTCATTTCAAATAAGGCCTCGCCTTTTGTTTGTGTGTGCCGAGCTTAACTCAGCCGCCTTAATATTCTGTACAAGCTTTAAATAATATAGATAAAAATCATGCACAAAGTTATTCAACCGACACTGTTGTGATTCAGACGATGTGATCAATATTTAAATGCATTTACTTACTCATTTTCGTTGAATTCTTGTAGTCTTCCAAACGAACGTCAATTCTGATAATTTTGTGTGTCAATTGCGATATTGTTTTTTTATTAATTTCATGTGAACCTGTACCCAAATAATGATTATGTACCCTGGGGTATATTTTGCCGTAACGAGACCATGGTAGATAGCGAAGAGTACAGATAAACGGCCAAATGGGGAAACTATTTAATGGGGTAGGAAATTGAGGAACTGATGGCGAGAGTATCGAGTGCTTCATAAAAACTTCATTGGTCTTTTCTTTTCAACTTCATTTATAAGAAAATATCCTAGGAAAGAACGCTACTGTTTGTACTCACCATACTGATAGTCTTTTGACGGGTATCAATAACCAGAGACGAACAAAAACTTCATACAAACTCGAGCAGCTCATTTGAAGAGGTCAGTTTTTTTCACGTTTCTGGACCTTCCATACAAAAGTCAGGTCACTGTAGGTTAGGTACAAACTGTAGTCTTCGGTTTCATAGGGTTTTCCTTACCACCATGTATAATATTAACCAATCACAAAGTTTTGTACCACTCGACACTAGCGCTATTATTTCTTCAGTTTGATACCCGATTATGACTCGTCGTTTATTTTAGATGGTGTTGTTTGTCATGTCTTTGTGTCGATGTTCTTTTTAGAGTTTCTTATTGATAATTAGGCAAACCTATACATATTATGTATAAAAATGCAAATATCTATTATTAGCGATCCCGTTTCTGCTTCTTTCTAAAGAATGTAGCACACGGTGCAATTTTATAAGCGACAATATTTCAATTAGGTAAAAACCATACCAAACTAGCAAACCCGACGAACCGTTTCTTTCCGTTTCGCCACCAGATGGTTAGTTTCGTTTACCCGCTTTTCTGTTGAATTTTTTTCCTGAATTTTCTTTGCTATAAACCTCACGGAGCCCGAGACCTTTCCAACGAATGCAAAACCGTGGAAATCGGTTCGTGCGTTTTGGAGTTATAGCGTCAGGGAGGAAAACCCGACTTATTTTTATATAGTAGATAAACACGATAGGTACTAAACATTTTTTCTGTGACATAATCACACATAAACAAATCGATATTGTTTGAATATTGTCCGCATACTGGTAAAATACGATAATAAAATTTGTAGAAGTTTTATAATTACGTAAATATTGCAATAAAACTTCATTCAGGTTTCTTCACTGCCCGCCAAATTGTTAATAATGGCGGCGTTATTACAGATAATACTGTACCAGACTACTCATTTGTCAAATAAGCTTCTATTAACGGAATGTAATATTTAAAGATATGATTTAACATTGAAAGTATTGTTTTTACTAATATTGCACGTGTGGTACATTTTTTATATTTTACACCTGTCATATAGTTTAACACTACACTAGTACCTATTTATTACTTCACTAGTCATAAGGAGCAATCTCACCTTTAACCTACATTTATTTATGTGTTTGTTTCGACGAAATTGTATTTACAAGTGAAATATTTTTATAGTGTCGACGGCGTAGAAAAAAAACTTATGTACAGTACATTATCTTCTAGAATATACTTGACAGCTTGTAATTTTGTACTTCTATTTATCTCTGTAGGCTTAGTATGCTAGCGAAGGACTTGTCTCGATGTGTTATCTCTTCCTATTGCCCATGTCAGAGTAGCAATACCTTGAGTTGCTGGAGACACAATCCGCCATTGGTGTGCTTTATTTAGTTACGTCCACGGAAATTCAGAGACATAAACCATACTAATATTATAAATGCGAGTCTGTCTCAAACAAAAAAAAACAACTGAACCGATTTAAATGAAATATCATATACTGATATTTTAGAGCCTTTAATAATGTATATAGTATATGGGCATACAAACGTTTACCGAGTCAGCTAGTAAATAATAAATAAAGTTTATTCCGAAATAAGCTGACAATTCTAGCAAGAAGGCCTGCCTTTTAACCGTAAGCGCGGTAATCTTCCTATATGGCTCGAGCTAATCTATAAGTATTAGTGCTCTCATACGCGAAATACAACGAGATAGCGCTTCAAGACATATCTTCGCATGTCATACTAATCGTACTGGTGACTAACTACGAGATATAACTACAGCGTCATAAGCTTTTCAATTATATTCTAAAAGCTAATAAACTTAAACACAAAACCTCATTGATGACATATCTTGATTTTTAATAGATTTATTTTTATATACACAGCCATGTTTTGTATTGTGTTCCAATGCACAAGACTATTATTTAACGTTTTTATTAGTTATAAAAAGTGTTATATTTATATTTTACTTTATGATTGTCGTGGTTAGTAATGCACATAAAAATTCCACAAGTTATAATTAGAAGCTGTGAATTGTCTACCTGTAGCTTAGCTATTCTGTAAATTCTTGTACCTATTTGGTTTCCATGAAGACACAATTTCAGTGACACCATGTCCATATGTAAAAGGGGAAATGGAAGTCACACGTTCGTTGTGTAGGAAGGGTAACGTTCTTTAGCGGAAAATACACGCATAAATAACATACAAACAAACGCCAATATCCCTTAACTGGCTAAATAGAACCTTTCAAGTCATAATGTCTTCTAGGTCACTTCGAGCCTGGACAGTTGGATAAATTGACTAAGTTTTAAAGGATTTGGAATTGCCAAGATAATTGTTGTCCGACTTGTCGAAATATTCATAAAAAGTTAAAACGTGTACCAACTACTTGACGTATATCAACTTAGATTGGTTTGTCCGTATTTAGCGCACATTTAGACCAGGTTATGAGAGCTATACTAACAGTGCACTAACGCTGTTCTAACTTTATGAATACGAGGGTCACTGCTTAGTCAAAAACTTGCCTATGTTGTTTTTTACTAAGTTGCTCAATATTGTTCACCGGGTATATATGCGCGAATATAATCAAAGACAAGCTCGAATTTACTGTTATTTTACTCGACGTTTTTATTGAGATATAATGTTTGCGGGTTTCGTTAAAAAATGATCTTGCCTGTGTTTTGTCAAATTTATTTCTTAAGTGATCGCTTTATTCAAAATATTGTGCTCTAGACAGTATCAATATATTCATTCATGTTTTTGTATATCGGTGTGAAATGCCATGAAATTGTCTCTTATTGAAACCAAATACTTGAAAACTGCCCGTAATCAAATTATATTTCACGATAATATAAAATTGAGCCTACCATGACATTTAGAAAAATAGCAATCTTAAAATAATTAATGGAATTATGTTACAAAGCCGAAACTAAATGCTTTTGTGTTCCTTTCGATACGGTTGCATACGCATTGCCTTATTAGAGTGATTGTGTGTTAGAACTATGACGTAGATTATACTAAGATTTACACCGTTTATTCACTGGTAAAGGGAGAATTATTGCACAAAACTAACCATATTATTAAAATCCTTTGATTAATTTGCATCAAAATTATTTAAATACTATATATGTATTATACAATCAGTGTGTCTGAATCTGTAGTTTCGTATACATTCCTATTACTAGGATTATAAGTTACTTATTTCAAATCGTTTACTTATGACGTTATGGATCCATGGATCTCTTCTTTCATCTTTTATTTCATATTAATAAGGGTTTTCATTATATAAACGTGTTCCAGTGTATTACTGTATTTATTCCATTTATTTTGATTGTTATCAATATGCCGCTCAGTTAGAAATCTAACATTATACTGCGGCTTTTCGTGAACGACTTGCAATGAATTATTGGGCTAATCTTACGATCCGAATGGGGAATTTTCAAACTACAAAAATTTCTTATATAGATGTTGCTGGTTGGTGTCCAGGGGGACTTCTGTCAGTTATATTTTAGTGCGCTTTTTATTATTTGGGTGAGTTATTTAGACTTCCGGCACTTTTGTAACATGTAGACAGACAATAAAAAAAAATTACTGTCGCCTTCAATACGGACTGCTTGAAGTTAGTCATTTCCTTGACTTTTATCCCCCTACTACAGCTAGCGCCATCTGTTATAACTAAGAGAAATAGGGGCCCTGAAAATTCCCTATTCAGACTTTATTCTACACTGATACCCACCAGGACCTACAATGTCCTGCACTTTAAATGGTGTAGTATCTGTTATCAACCATTTTAGAACGTAAATAAACATATTGAGTGTTCTTCACATATACTTTTTACTATTGAATAAACGGATTTTTACTGAGTGAATATACGCTTTCTTCAGAATAGTTGTAGGTGTCTTATACTTGCGAAAAAGGGTACGTTCACACACACGCCAGTTCACGTGGTGTGAGAGCTTTTCAGCGATTTTCCAGTAATTATAAGTTTGCGGTGCTGCGTGTGTGTGTGAAAGCATTTAATTCACCCAATATTTTATCACAGTGAAGTAATTTCGCCTTTATACGTTTTTCATACATAAAATAATTACTTGTAATAGTAGGTACTTTGCCTACATGCCGATTGTATTAGAAATTGTATAAATACCACTTGTAATTTCGATGAAAGAGTACCTAAATATAATAATTATTTGTCTTATACCTACTACATGAAAATCATCCAAATTGTACCTAACTAGATATTAAGATCTGTTTGTATGGATTATGAGACGCGGTTACTTAATTAGTTTGTTGATCCGTGCCGATATTGTAAGACGATTTCAGCGGAACCTTTCCTTTTAAAATCAAAATAAGTAGGGTTATCTGCGAAGGCTGGTAACTGAGAAATAATAACGTTACAATTTGTCCAACTAGGCCAGCCTCAGTTAGGCTAGAACTTCCTTAAAGGAAGAATGGATTGATATCTTTAATAATACTTTATTTTCATATGCAGCAAGAGAATCAAGACATGTGTACTCGTAGCAGTCGATGTTTCGGAGAGAATAAAGGTCGAAGTGATTTTTACGTGCTGAAGCCACCTGATTTTAAAAAAAATAGTATATACGTACATTAGTAAGTTACAACAACCATTGCATTTCGCCTGCCTATTTAACGATTCATATTAATTCTAACCAACTATAACGCTAGCTTATCAGAAAACATAAGTACCTATTTACAATGCCAAATCTTTTATAGCTGTTTTCAACGATTTACGAGAAGTGTTCCGCTGAAATAATTTTCCCAAGTAACGATTAGATTGTAAGGGCAATTAAAGTAGCTATGGCCTAGAACGTAGTTATTACAAAAGATCTGATATGTACGTTTGTTAAATAGCTACACAGCAAAGTGATCATGTTACGTCCTAGTATTAAGACAGTCTAGATTTTGCTGGGTAAGTCCCATTTGTCCGATACTGCGTGTAAAAGGTCCCCGAGCAATAGTCTTAGAAACGGTGTTGGGCTCGTCAATATGTACAACTTTTACTATGGCGACAACGATTTTGGTATTTTTTATTGATTTCTTTTTCATTTCCCCGCATTGTCGCCATAGTAAAAGTTGTTCTTATTGACGAACCCACCAATGTTTTCAAGACCATTGCTCGGGGTCTTTATACACTCTAACAGGTTTCTCTCCCACTTTTTCCAGCGAAAAAAGGGGACGAACAAACTAACGTTGTTCACAAACGTCATGTTTTATTGAACAAATGGGAATTATCCATATTTTCTATGTATAAACAAAATCCAAGTTCAGTTTAGCTTCAGAAAGTAGAGTACAATAACTTTTGTATATGAAACTGCTGCTTGTTTTTTAGTAATTCATTAAACTATTACGGAATTGATTCATTATTTATTAAGCTAATTATGTGCCGGAACCACCTGACAATAAGTACAATACGAATCATTAGTTTCTGCAAATTTAATAAATACTTAACATGTTACGAAAATATTTGAAAGACCCATGGAAATAATTAAATGGAATTTAGTTTTACTACAGGTAGCAAGACCAATTAACTCTCCATACGATTATTAGAAGCAAGGATAGTTAAGTACGTGGTAAATTCATTGAATACACATTTAACAGTACAAAATAAAGAGTTAATTTAATGTCAAATTTACTTTCAATCAAATTGTACATCTTTGATGTATGTTGTGATTTGGTATGAAGTCATTCACAATATGGTAATTTTATATACTTTAAAGAAATCTCGCAGTAGTTTCATATACATACAACAGTTTTCTTCAGGACAAGTTCCGTTGATCATAGTGGACCAAAATTGTATTATTTCATCTCAGCTGCCTGTACTGCTGTGCCGCGACATTGTAACGTTATTATGATTGATGAAATAGAATAAACATTCATTCATACACTGTTTGTTTAATTTTCATTAAAATGCTACGACCCTCCCACACAGAATATAAAATAAAACCGACCAAGTCTTTTTAAAATTTATTTTCAAAAAATATTTCCAAAATAAGCAACAAACAAATAACAAAGTAAAAAGAACGTTTATGTGATCTATAATACATATGGTGTACATGACTATACCTGTCGTTTCAAAAATAAATTACTGGTAGGTAAGTAATAGTTAATAACCGTTTGTACACAACACCCTTCGATCCGAGTGGTTTATGGCACTAAATAAAATATAGTGTATTCTTAAGGTGGTAGACATCAAGGGTGCAGGTATGAGGTTTCCAGTACCGCGCGTCCGGGCGAAAAATCACAACTTCAAGATATGTCACTGTCGTTTCCATAAAACATCATTCTGTTATTGTTGTAATAGCAAAAAATTAAGAAATTCATATGAAACATATCAGATTCTATTTGCCATTTGAGCTGTAATACATAAAATAATTAAAATTACATTCCATATCCACCCATATACTTAACAATTATTACAATAATATTATAAGTCTAACTAATTACGGTATAGTTGAATCGGACAACAGCTGCAGAAAAGTATTAATATCGTAGGAGCCGGAGCCGCCGCCGCCGTCTCACGGCACTGCGCGGCGCGGCTCGCCTATCGAATACTTTTCTGCAAATCAGTCTCATCGGGCGCGGGGACCGTCGCCGAGGAATAGCTATTATTGTCCAGGTGTGGAAAGCTTAAAGCGGGGGCAGTATAAGCCAGTAGATACGGTTAAGTCGCGCGCGACGTCTAAAGTAAACAGGAACTGGGGCGCTTCAATCGACGATGGAGATCTGCGCGTACCCGACGAGGCCCTGCTCGTCGGCGGCGGCGGCGGCGGCGGGGTCGGGGTCCGCCAGCCGGAACGTGAGCGAGCGCAGCGGCGGCTCGCTGGGGAACAGCACGGCCTCCACCAGGCGCGCCAGGTTGCCGGCGATGGGCGCGGCGTCGGCGCGAGCCACCAGCCCCGCGCCCACCAGCTCCGTCGCGATGCCGTCGGCCGAGTCCTTGCCCGCCGCGAACTCGAACCGGATGTCGTTGAGCTCGTTGTTGGCGTTGCGCATGCGCAGCACCAGGTTGATGGCGGGCCGCTCGGCCGCGCCGCCGTCCAGCGAGCCGATCGTGAACTCGGGCTTGCGCTCGTCGTCGTCCGAGTCCGAGGAGTCTGCGCGCGGCAGCTGGTTCATGGGCCGCGCCAGGTCGGGCTCGTCGTCGTCGGCCGAGTCCTCGTCGCTCTCCCACACCCACTCGCCCGTCTCCATGCGGTGCAGGCGGCCCGAGGCCCCGGGCTGCCGCCGCGCCGCCTTGTGCACGCGCGTCTCCATGCTGGGCCCGATCGACACCAACGTCTGCACCAGGTACTTGCGGTCCTTGGCCTTCTTGAAGAACGAGTGCTTCAGCAGCTCGGTTGCCGTCGGCCGCTTTGTGGCGTCCTTGTGCAGGCACTCGGAAATCATCTTGCGGAAAGTTTTGCCGTACGCCTTATACTGATCCTTGTCCTCGGCCCCGGTATCGAGCGTGGGCGGGTCGTTCTGCAGCGTGAGCATGAGCACCTTCATCGGCGGGTACTTGTGGTAGGGCGCCGTGCCCGTCGCCATCTCGATAGCGGTGATGCCGAACGACCAAATGTCCGCCTTGAAGTCGTAACCGTGGTTCTGCTCCATAACCTCTGGCGCCATCCAGCAGGGGGTGCCGACGAAAGTGTGTCGTACCTTTTGTCGCGAGAGGTCGCGCCCCGTCGCCAGCCAGGCCGACACGCCGAAGTCCGCGATCTGTACGGTGCCGTCGTCGCCCAACAGGATGTTGCCCGCCTTGATGTCGCGATGGATCTGACCGTTCTGGTGGAAATACTCGAGGCCCTTGAGCACCTCGCGCAGCACAGTGGCTATGGTGGCTTCGTCGAACACGCCGTGTTTGCAGTTGGAGACGCGCATCTTGTGCTTTATGATATCGAGGAGACTGCCGCCCTCCAGCAGCCGGAGAACGAGCCACAGCTCCTCCTTGACCACGAAGCTGGTGTAGTAGGTGACGACGTTCTCGTGGTTGCAGCTGGACATGGCCTGGATCTCCTTGAGCAGCTCGTCCATGGAGGTGTTCCACTTCTCGAGGTTGATGCGCTTGATGGCGCACTTGTCCTGGCGCGGGCGGCAGTAGGCGGCGTGCACGACGGCCGTGGCGCCGACGCCGATCACCTCCAGCAGCTCGTAGTCGTCCTGGCTGTTGGGCCACGTGTGCCCTCCGCTCGCCATGGCGACGCTAGACAACCTCTAATTACGGGTAATGTTTATTATTCTAATAAGGCGATCGCTAAGGCATGTATTGGTCTAGAATGTGAAGTGAGCGTATTCTCCGTTCATGGCGATATGGTGCGCGGGGCGGTGGTTGGTGACGAGGAAGCGCTTGTGCGGCGCGGCCTCGAGGCGGTGCAGCGCGCGGCAGCCGGCGCGGGCCTGTGTCGCGGCGCGGTCCGACCAGTCCAGCGGCGGCTCGCTGTAGCTCAGGCTCTCTGTCGGCGGGTACAGCTCGTCACCTGCAACAATATTCAAATCACATTACTACTGCATTATCTGTACGAAACGTTTAATTTTAACCAATTGACGTAGACTATGTTGAAATTATTCTATTTTGGTAAATTGTAATTTAAGGCGAACAATGATAAATGTAATTGTATTGGTAAAAGGTAGACATCACATCGTCCAATAAAAAAAAATTGCAGTCACTCCCAATCATCATTTTTAGCAACATGTCTATAAATTAATTTTAATAATATACCTAAATTATTCCAGAGACCATAGTGCTGTGATTCACATACACACACTCGCATATCTGAGCGCACCACCCACCTGGCAATAGATGCACCCATCCGTCACTGGTCCTTGCCACAACAGGGTACATCAACACATCATCCCAAAAGCCAGATGCCGTCTCAGCCGCTTCGCGCAAACTCTGCACTTGCTCACACAACTTCTGTATACGGTGCAACTCATACGCTTGAGGCGGGAACAACACCACCTCACCGCGGGATCCTTTGTCTAAAATATATGATGGTGACTGCCACTGAAATAGATTTAATTCATGTTACATAGATATACACAAATAATATGAATCAGTGAGCAATTTGTGCCAAACCATAGCTAATGCTGAAGTTTTTTAAGGAATAAATAATGTAATTAATAACTATTACTGTGGTATTCATAAAGGTAAAAACTAGGATGCTAGTTTCTTCAAAGGTTTCACGGATAGCAAAACAGTCTTTAGTGCACTGCTAGTAAGGTCACTAAAAAAACTGGTCTAAGTTGATATATCGCACATCACAATCCGAACAGTATTAATTCGCCAATCAATTTCAATCATAAATGTACAAGAATATAAATTTAAATATTTAATCCCAAAGTAAATTGAAAGTTCCATCTAACTAAGACATTATTGAATATTGCTGTACCTATTTTTTCTGCGAGTTATAAATTTTCTAATATTTGGAACGTCTTCTCAAAAGTATACTTATAAACATCATGATGTGTGATATGTCAAATAGCTATGATAGCTAAACTTTATAAACTTAAATGTGGTGGTTACACTCAGGCCCATATAATAGGCAGTAGTCAAGTTAAGCTTGATCAGTTTGTATCCTTCACTCTAACATAGTTTGAGCAAGACAAATGTTACTTGAGCAAAGTTTTGTGCTTGAAGACTTTCATAATACAGGTTTTTTACTAAGATTCTTAGAATTGTTTCTATATATACATACATACACTTCATGCCTGTCTCCCGGAGGGGTAGGCAGAGACTACAGATCTCCATTTGTCACGGTCCTGACATACCCCTTTTGCTTCATCTACATTCATACATCTTTTCATACATGACCTCTGGTTTCGAGTACTTTTCACACCACCTTTTGGCCAGGACATCACAAATCTGGTCATCATATGTCCTGGGGTGACCTCTACTCACCTGGCCCATTACATCACCCATATAAATCTCTTTTGTCAATCGACTTTCATCCATTCTCTCCATATGCCCAAACCACCGAAGCATTCTCTTCTCAATCTTGGTCACTACATCTTCCTTCAAACCGCAACTTTCTCTTATTACACTATTCTTTATCCTGACATTTAATGTCATGCCTTTCATGCTCTGCAATGACCACATTTCTACAGCATTGACTTTACATTTATGCTTCTTCTGCCATACCGAACTTTCACTCCCGTACATTAAGGTAGGTGCCAGTACAGCGTCATGGACAGCCAATCTTGCCTTTTTCTACACACTATGTACAAAGATACTATTACACTACAAAATGGATTTTGAAGTGGTTGTATTTAATAGATAGTGATTCTTGGGGAAGGTTTAAATGAAAAATAAATATTGGAAGGCATAACATAGTACGTAAAAAACAAATTGTCTCAGGAGTGCACAAAGCCAGGATGGGCTACTAGTAAGCTATAAGTAATTTATTTGCAAATTACCACAGGAACAGAATAATTGGGACAATACATGCAACAATTAGCCAAGTAGAATCTTCCAAAATTATCTTTCAATAAAATATCTTACCTTAATTTCAACTGATTCACTTTTGTTTCTATAAATTTTTGGAGGGCATTCCTCAAAGGCAGTAAAAAAGAATGCTGTGGCAGATCGTTTAGATCGGAGGGTTGGCGTCAACCAGCTACTCCAGTAATAAAGTGAAAAAATATCTGGGTAACACCCAAGCTCCAGGCAGAGGTTATACAATTCCCTAGGATCACTAGACACCTGAAATTAAAATAATTATAGGTAATGGTTTTTTTTCTAGTAGCTATATCTTCTTCATAAGTGTAGGTTCAGATAGATGTTGATAATGTATATTGATTAAAAAAATATTTATTTGTGCAATTTTCATAATTTTTCATCCATTCGTCAATTGAAATGTTTTTACTAAAATGATGTACAAAAATGTTAATCCAAAACACAACTTGTATCTCTAACCATAGAGATCACATGTATGTTAATATTGATACAACAGCTTTGTACGGTTTATTTACCTAGTGACAATTCTTTAACTTTACAAGGTCATGTACTTACAGTGCGATACCCTTGTAATCATTCATTATAGGTACTCCATTCAGATCAATACATTTTCTTTATTTAAGTAGTTTCTCTTATAATGATTATACTAACCTTCTTCTGCCAATGTTTCACATCAAAATCCTTAATAAATTCAGCAAATGGTCCAGATCGGTTCTCTTTGTTTTTACTACTACAAACTAGGATGCCAGTTTCTTCAAAGGTTTCACGGATAGCAGATATTCTTAGCGAGATATGCCTAGGTGCAAAACAAACAAAAAAGTATTAGTATTAACACGTAAAACAAATCGTAACAGTGCAAATATTGAAACTGTGTTTTAAGAACATATGGCTCCCATTTAGAAAATGTAATCACCTTTGTACTGGATTACTTTTGAATAACGGGTTGGTTTGTGACACAGTTTTACAAAGTGAATTTAAATTTTCTTGGGTGAAACCAAACGATTTTATGAGGTGAAGCCAGTCGGCACTCGCGTCGATAGTTTCGGCTATACCTCCAGGGAACACGAGAGCATTTGCGAACGACGACGCCCAGGACGGCCGTGTTTGTACTAAGATATTGTAATTATGGCGACGCGATAACGAATTACTACATTCTTCAGCAAGAATTATCAGCGAGGAGGCCTCTCGCCAGTTCTTTACGATGCTCTTCATCATGGCAAACTACGCACCGATACAGCTAACACGAGAAACACATCTGACTACTCTTGTAAGCACTACTTACGTGACATACAAGCGAAGTTGCAGTTTACATTTAACGTTTTCAATGGCCTTATCTAAATTAATAAGGAGATATACGTACTTTTGTTATTCCGATAACGAAAATAGCACAAATTGACATTCTCTCCACCACCACCGTTCACATTTTCAATTTTTTTTCTCATTGGTGCTTTACGTTCTGAAACTTGAACCACAATAAAACGTAAGAGTTGTCATTATAGTAAGTTACGCATATTCCGTACATTTCCAGCAGTATCGAAAATGTATAACCTATTGGCAATTATAAATAGTCTATTCTATTAATTTTAAAACTTTATATGATATTATGTTTAATGTATGTATGATAAAAATAATCTATGCGTAGACGTTTTTAAACGTTACAGTATTTTTTTTAAACTGTAAATTAATGTTTACTTACTGCTTTTTAGCCATATGGATAAAAAGCCTATAAAACTACAAATAGTAACAACTTTATACGTATATAGGTACACTTAACTTTCACAAAAGTGACTCATATAGTAGATGTACAGATACCGTGATGCAATACATTGTTTGCTTTCTTCTTCGTCACCACGGATATTACAGAAATTATAATAATATGGTACTTACTTATGTACCTATGAGTACCTAGTTAAATTGGTTTGTGTATTATAGTTGAATATCTATACCTACCTACTTGTATATTGTGTAAATACCGTCGAAATGATAACCTCCTCGTATTTATTTTTTAAATCGGTTATACAATAATTATTATCTTTATTAAAAATCCTGAAATGTTACCACCGAACAGTCCTTGACTGTACTTATAGAAGGGCTGGGTTCACCATCGTACTAATATTATAAATGGGAAAGTGAGTTTGTTTGTTCCGCTTTCACGCCGTAACTGATGAACCGATTGCTTTGAAATTTGACGTATAGTTAGAATTCCGGTTTAAATAATAGGGTACTTTTTATCCCGAAAAAAAAAGAAAGATATTCCCGAGGGAAAACAAAAATATTCCTTTATACCGCAATATGACCGAAGTCCACGCAGGCGAAGCCGCGAGCGGAAAGCTAGTATAATTATAAGCTATTCTATCAATCAACTTGATAGACAAACAGTGGGGTATGTAGTTCACAGATAGACTGATTTTGGGCAGATAGCTTTGCCTTAGCCATATTGGGATAACAGGCGTGACTTTGTCTACTACTGTTGGATAGGATTTACTCCATAACAGAAGCTTTGATGTATCAAAGCACCTGTGTTCCTCCACGGTACGATGGCTAACTTGAAACAGAAATGATACAACCAAAGATCAACAAATACAATAGCGAGGTAGTTTTAATAAATATTCGAACAACAGCCCTCCTAGCAAAGCGTTCCAAAAAAAATAACAAGACATTACCAGGCACTGCGATTGGTCGAAACAAGCTGAGTCGCACGATGTGTGACATACATAACAGCCAATCACAGCGCTTATTTGTTCTTTGTGTTGGGAAAATAGCTCAATACTGCGTGGAAAAGGATCCCGAGCAATGGTCTTCGAAACGAAGTTGGGCTCGTCGATACAATGCGTCGCTGGCCGGAGAATGGGGAAATTTTCAGGGCCCCTGTTTCTCTTAGTTATGAGAGATGGCGCTAGTTGTATTAGGGGGACAAATGTCAACGAAATTACTAACTTCAAGCAGTCCGTATTGAAGGCGACAGTTTTAATTCTTTGTCTACATGCTACCAAAGTGTCTGAAGTCTAAATAACTCATCCAAATAATGAAAAACGCACTAAAATATAAGTAACTGACAGAAGTCCCCCTGGATATCTAATAGCCACGTCTAGATAAGAAACTTTTGTAGTTTGAAAATTCAGACTCTTGAATACAGTGCTAAGCAGGATGGACCGACTATCGTATTATTATCCAGATTTGTAATGTTTAATTAAAGTAAATAATATTGTAATAACTTAAAGAAAAAAGAACCGGCTTCAACCAGTAAAATTTGACATATACTTATGTGGTTTTCTCATGGATGCCTTTGTCGGAACTGAACCAAATTTATATGGGACCAAACGGGAAGAACCAGCTTTCAAATAAAAAAAAGGTGCGTCTGCGGTCCAGTTGGTCGGATCCTTGACTTGTAACCGGGAGGTCCCGGGTTCGAGTCCGGCTACTGGACGTGTACCAATGGGACTCTTTTTCAGAGCCTATGTACGCAACGTAACGCTCGTACGGTGAAGGACACCATCGTGATGAAACCCGCACACCACAAGGTGTGTGAACCCTATAACGGCGATGGGCTCACCCCCTGTCACGTTGGGTTAAATACGCTTGGTGATCCGTGGGTATTTACTTTAGCAAGTGCCTCTGCCTACCCCGCTTTGGGATTAAAGGCGTGAAGTGTATAACTACAATTAGTATAGTCATTTTGTTTTCCGAATCAACGCGGATATCTTGTTAACCAAAATGTCTAGTGAACCAAAATTGCGGGTTTTGTTTTGCCATAGTAACTCACCTTTGTACCCCGTGTATAGGCTGAAATACGCCTTTTAAACCTGCCTGGACTTCCACGTGTAATTCAAGACCAAAATTAGCCAAATCGATCCAACCTTTCTGGGCGATACTAACGTCAATCAACAAACTATAACGCCCTCTATATAGCGACGCGACCAACAGGATCGGGGTATCCTATGTCCGTCTCTCGGTTCTAACCAACTTCCCCCCAATTTTCAACCAAATAGGTTCAGCCGTTCTTGAGTTATAGATGGAGTAACTAACACGACTTTCTTTTATATACTTATAAATAGATTAAGATTGAAATTTTTGTATGACCCGGAATATTTTTGCTAACGACTATAGATTATCTTTTAGATAGTAATCTTCTAGAATGACCAAGTGCCACTCAGAGGTTAATGCATTCGATGATAATCAATACGACGTCGTGTCTACAGGAGTAAGTGGTCCAAGGCTGGTCGACTCGAGCGTAGCCGATCCAATTCCCGTCGAGAATGTAGGCCAGCCGCACACACACCTGGGGACCGATTCCACTAATCTTCGGTTAGTGTACGTGCCTTAGTTATGAGGGTAGAAAGATAAGTGTAATCTAAAGGTACCTACTTTAATCAAACTGCTTCGGGTCCAAAACTGTACAGTCAGGGACGATAGGTGCAAACATTTAAGAATTTTACCAATACTCTTTGAAAATATTTATAATCCAGTGTTTTTCTTGGGCAGTTCTTGACTAAATATTTCAGATGAAATATTGTTCTGAAAAACTTCGTTAAGTTTTTAGAAACAGTTCGAATTTCTTAATGTTGTTGGAATACATGTGTCACCACAACAGCCCAACTTTTCCCGTCGTGGGTGTCTGTGTGAGGCGACCGAAGGACGGGCAGCAGCGCTCTCTGGGAGTCAAACCACAACACCACTGCGATCGCCAACCCGCCTGCCAAGCGTGGTGACTATTGACATTTCCTCCCGAAATGATCATGGAAACCATTGGGGGAGTTCCTCCTCTAGCAGTGGACGTCATGTGGCTGATGATGATGTGTCTATGTCTGTGGCCTAGTGGCTGGATACTTGGACCTACAATCAGGAGGGTTCGAGTTCGAGACCTGAAGTACTAGGTGGGTACCAATGGGTATCTATTGAGGGCCTACGGGTACGCTACGCAACGCTAATGCGACGAAGGACAACATCTACCTTCCTAACCTTCTGCAGTCTAGTAGTCGTTATTCCGTGCGGCGGTTTGTGCTGGGTGAAATTGTTAATGTATTTCTCTAATAAAATGGGATCTAAATTATTAATCCATGCACCAAAAGGTTCCTGTGGATCACTCTGTATTCCCAGTAATGAACTCGGTACAGGGATATCCCGCTTTAGGAATTACAAGGGCTGCATGTTATGTTATATTTTTAAACTGCGTTTATAAATGCTTAAATAACCATCTGGTTAAAAAGGTAATCGAACCCGGAGATTTTGGCGTGATTGCCATTTTTTCCATAGATAAACTATCGAAGTGTTACGCGGTTCTTGCTGTACCTACTTTGCCTCCAGCCCATCTAGCAAAGGGCGTCAAGAAAAACACGACATAGAACAAATACGCGCTGTGATTGGTTGTTATATCACACATCCTGCGACTTAGCTTGTTTCAACCAATCGCAGTACTTGGTATGTCTTGTCATGTCTTTCTTGGAGCACTTTGCTTGGGGGGCAGGTGTATAAACCTGCCCTAACAAAGTTAAGTATTTGTTTAAAAAAACAAAGGTATCGATAATAATAGGTAGACTAACGTAGTTGTATCTCTTTCTTTTCTTACTATCATTGACGAATATTTTTTTCAGAATAATCCGCATCAAATTATACGAAGATAGATTCTCTTTGTTTCTCATTTTCGGTATTTCCAAGCGTGTATTACTATAGGTAGGTACTTTCGGAAATAGCTGAGATGTATTATTATTATCCTTTACCTTATTAAAGATACAGTTGGCCAAGAATCCGATCTGCCAACCCTAAGGACCCTATGAAGACCATTAGATTAATTTTTTACCTGTCCCAATAATACAACTCCACTTTATTGATGTTTTATTGAAACAGAAAGTGTCATCAAAACTCATACACCGCATTCTTAGTCGACCGTACCTAACCCGCAGACAATAAACCGTTACCTCAAGAGCCTGAGATCCCTAGGATATTTCCCGAATGCCTACGCCCACGTATTTCATTTCGGAATCCAAAAATGTTCGTCAATATTGAGCTCGAACACGAGTCCTTGGGGAATGGAATCCTCTGGGAATGGGTGTATCAAATTTGATCAGAGGCTTTCATTCAGGAATACCACCTACATATTAAACGTAACGCTATAAAAATGTATCCCGCGGCGCCCCTGAAATCCCCAGGGGTTGGATAAATACGTCGTAGGTAAGCAATTCGAAGCAAAATATTGGGTACTTACTGAGCTTAAAGTATTTGTATTTACTGCATTGGAGAATCATCAAGTATTATGTAGGTAAGTATTCTTTAGTTTTACTCTACCATTCGTCAACATCAGATGTATGGATGTGAATGAGGATAAGGAGGTCACTTAGGATCTATCTCCCCCTGAAAAATCTAAATCCGTTTAGTAGTTTTTCTGTGAAGAAGTAGCAAATTTTCAAGAATGTGTCTGTAATTTTTGGACATTTGCTTAGTAAATGCCTCTGCCTACCCCGCTTTGGGATTAAACATCTTGATGAGACGTATGCATTTGTCTTACAAAACTATATCAATTGAATATTCACTCGAAAGTGTAGATAATTGCAAGCAACATAAATAGATTTTGTCCCACAAAAAGAACTGTGCAAAAGCACAGAACGAAATGCAAATGTATGTGGGAGTGACGTACTTGAATGGAATTGCTGACAAAGTTAACTTTGCGGCGGCACAACTCGTGCCGAAGTGCGGGAGAGCAGATTGCTTTGTCTTGATAAGTTTGTGAAGTTCTAAAATACACACGGGATAATGTATTGGCAAATTAAATTAATTTTCACGAACATTTACAAATAATTAATATTACAAAACAGTACATTAGTTTATCTCGAAATAAGGTAACCAAGAGAGATATTTTTTTAAAGAAACGCGCACTGACCTTATATTAAAATTTTAAACCGGGTACAACGAAGGTAAACTGAATTCTTATCTTTGGTTAATTTTCGCGCCGTAATACCCGGTATAAACTTTTAATGTGAACTAAGTAGCGGTACATGATCTCTGCCTACTCCTCTGAGGAACGAACGTGACGTATGTATTACGAAGTACGTAGTTATTTGCTTAATCTTAATCAATACTTACAATTTTATGTTATTCGCTTAACATAAAATTGTAAGTATTGATGACAGCAATAAGTATCGTTCTGTATTTTTCGGTTGATCCTCGGCCCTCGATGTTGTTCAAGAATGGTCTAGAAACAAGTAGTAGAAACAGTAGATGTACCTAATATTAGAAGGAGTAGAAACAACTTGATTTGATTAAGCTGAGCAGCATTTGGGAACAATTTTCCACGTCATCACCTGCAATGCCTGAAGACGATAAGGTCTTATTCGTCGGTCTAATACGTCCTGTTTTATCGTGGGAAAATCCTTTATGGGTACCCCAACGCTGGCGGGGACAACCGAGGGGTCACAACCTCACAATTTTTATTACTTACTAGATGTCCCGACAAACATTTGTATTACCATAGGAAGTCGCCCTTGTACCACGCGTATTGGAAGAAATACACCTTTTAAACCTTCCCTGGACTTCCACGTTTGATTCAATACCAAAATTAGCCAAATCGGTACAGCCGTTCTCGAGTTTTAGCCAGACTAACGAACGGCGATTCTTCTTTAGTTATATAGATTTTATGATTCACAACAAAAACTTTTAAAATGAATACAGTTTATGAATACTTACCTACACTTTTCTTATTTTCGTGGGACGCTCAGAGAGGTTTCGTTTTAATAGCGAAGTGCGCGACTGCGATGTCCTGGTGAGCAAAATAACCCCTCCCCTGTTTTCGGATTCACGTTCCTTTAACATGAAATACATGCATTTAGTGACTTTAGCCAAAAAAATTGCCCACTATTTTAATGTAAGTATCAAAAGCTTTTATCCATATGAGTTAAATAAAAAATGTGCAGCAGACATCAGTGGGCGGACAAGATCATGATGAAGTAAAAGATATGAAAAACTATGGGACATTCAATAAAAATAATATTACTACAATAAAACTGTTCAGGGTCCAGAACTGTACATTGATTCTTTTTACACGAAAACGTGCCGTAAAAGAAGCCGAATTTCATATTTTTGGAGAAAATGTCTGTCTGCCTGTCTGTTTGTCCGCGAATCACGTTAAAACGGCTGGACAGATTTTGTTGATATTTGGCAGGCAGATACCTTATACACCGGAATAATATTTAGACTAATTTTTATCCCGGAATTCAATTTGGTTCCCGTAGGATTATCAAAAAATCTGCTTATATTTCTTAGAAACCAATTACAATTGACTGTATTGCATCAAATGTACTTACTTTTGTAAAGGCGCTCAAAATTGATACTGAACTCTAAATTATTAACCAGGTAGCGATCACAATAGATCAGCAATGGTTGCAGTGATACTGGGCACAACAGGGCCCTACAGAGCCACACAATAAAAAAAAAAATTGCATTAAATATATGACTGAAAGATTCATCAAAACAGCCACCCGTGTGTGCGTTCATCATGCGTTGTTCCGCGCAACAAGTGCGGCGCAGGTGCCCCCCCCACCCCCCCGGCCCCCGCTCATTGATCAGCCCGCGCCTGTTGCGCGACCCCGCCAGCCTCTGTCCGCTACCCCGTTCCAACGCACCACAGGCCACATTACACCAGCCACTTCACTCTATACTACGTAAAACCAACTTTGCAAGGTACAAAGTCACCATAATTGTGCACTTTCAACTGTGCTCTGGTCTAACATGTCATGTTGGCTCTTGGATACCGAAGCTCAGTTTGTTCAGGGGTTGAAAAGTTAAATTGATCCGTAGGAATACGCGAGATTAGTTGAGCCCTGAATTACAACGACAGTTCCGTTATACTTTGGACTGTTGCGTATTTGTGTCAGTGGGCTATTTCAGCGCCAATGATGACCAGGAAGAGCTGGCGCATTATCTTCAGGGGAAGTTGTTAAGGTCGTACGGGAAGTGTTTATAGCGGGGAATGGGCCGGTCTTTTATTTATGGGGGCAGCCGTCTTTACTGTAATTGGTGGGGATGGCTTTTGTAAGACTGATTCTATTTCTGGATCGTTGGAGGCTGTAATGGTGACCCATCATGTCTGCAATTGCTGGTGATTATTTCAATGGGACTATTGCGGGAGTTAAGACATTCGTACACGTTGCGACGTTATTTATGTTTACGGAGTCAGTTACCGTCGTTCCTTCAGATTTGTTGAAGCGAACTAAGTAACTGAACAATTGATTAAATGTACAATCATATTATGTCACGAATTACTGTCATTAAGAAGGCATTACGACATCACGAATGGAGGGAGGTGTGGCCTTACAAAAGACGTAAGATGAATATTGTACTGTGTGTATCGATCATAAAATTGTATACAATTACGCTTGAGTAGGTATCTGATCGATCGTAATATGAAGTTCCTAGAAGAACGATTAAGTAGTAGAAGGTAAAACGGTAAACAATTACTAGAATTCAAATCAATTCTAGTACTTGTCAAGAATTCTGTCTGGACGTTAAGAATCGCATATCCTAGTATAGTAGTATCCAATCTAGTTTGAAGGTCTTCAAGTCGCGGGTGAATAGGTACCTACTGAACAAGTGTGCTCCATCGTAGACCACATCGCTGCTTAACATCAGGCAGGATGGTGGTCAAGCGCTTGCTCATAGTGATTAAAAAAAAAAATTGGAAAATTGGAATTGCTCTCGGATGCCTAGTCCACTTTTACAACCTAAGTATAGCCAGGAAACTTATATTTTTAGACACATTGTAAGTATATTAAGTACATTATGAAGAAAAAAATGCCTTGTAATAATAAAACATTAATGTAACATATTTTGCTATAAAATAGGTTATTATTAATGTTGGTAATTGGATGCAGGCGAATGTACATTAGCAGTTTGGAAAATCGGAGAACAATCAAAACATTATATTCCTGTCATCCAACTTCGCTAAGTTGGACACTAGGACAGGCGATTCCTAGAATCCAGGTTGGAAAATCAGACTAACCGATAATAAGTAACTACGCAACTAAGCAAATGCTTAGTCTCTAACTCAGTTAAATAACTGAGTTACTTATTTTTAATGGACTAAAAGGTATAACAAGTCAGTTAACTACCTAGTTGATACATCGAAAGCTGGTCAAATATATGCTAAATATGGACAAAGTTGTCTATGTAGATGTAAGTATCACCTGATAGACACTCAGTGCAATTAAGTTATCGTCCAAAAGACCGACCATTGCTCGGAGTCCTTTTACACTCAGTATGGTGTTTCTGAATGAAGTATGCGGATATTGTCATATTTAGCGTACCTTCATTGACGGCCGTCATGGACTAGTGGTCAGGGCATCTGCCTCTAGGACAACTGTCGCGGGTTCGATTCCCGCCACGGACATAATGCTTTAGTTATGAGCTGAGGCATTTGTTGTGTGCGTCTGGGTGTTTTGTTTATCTATGTATGTATTTAAAAGGTAAAAAAAAAGTAATTATATTAATTTTATGTAAGTATATCAGTCTCTGGCACTCATAGTACAGGGTATACTAGTTTGGGGTCAGGTGACCGTGTGTAAAAAGTGGTAATTGGACCTGGTAAGAAGAGAAGAGGGAACTTTGAACGCTTACGTTGCTAATAGCGAGGACATGACGCGAAGTCTGCGTAATGTGGTCGTCATGTCCCAGAAGAGAAGAGTTGGCAACAAAACAGGGATGAACAAAGATAATTTGAATGGAGTCATGAAAAGATGTGCGTTGAAAAGAGGCAAAAGCAAGTAGACGCGCACGTCTCCAGAGTATGGCTCGTACGCCGAGAGGCAGGTTTTGAGTGGTGGTGGGCTTTTCCCCGATAAAAAGAAATACCTGAAAATGAATCTAGCTACGAATATATTTGACTTATCCGACCGCAGAGGTGACTTAACATTATTATATCCTCAGTGCTAACGAACTATACAAATAAATTGTTTTTCATATGGTGTGAATATATTTCACATGTCACTAAACTAACGTAGATACGTCGTGTGTTGATGCAAATTAAATATAAATCTTGTAGCAGTTGCCTTAAGGATTGTTATCGATTATTTTATACATACGTGTAGGTACGTCATTTAAAATATTTTTGCTCTACATAATCCAGTGTAGTTAAAACTTTATTGCGATAGAGAGAGATATATATTTTTTATGCCGTCTTTACTTTAATTACTTTGTGGGATCCA
>SJJU01010006.1:0-14403 GCA_012932125.1 Conopomorpha cramerella | reverse complement strand
TTCAGTTTGCTACTAAGTATGGAAAGTGAAAGATATTATGTCGTGTGCCTCGGGAAATAATCGGAGTCAGTAATTATTGTTATCTTTTAGATAAGATGCAGTTGCATATTCAGCTATATTATTTAAATGTATTATTGTTATGACCACAATGCATGAACGTTCTGTAACATGCTCCATAGATTGTCCACGAGTGGACGATATCTCTCATAATTTTTTAACGTTTCTAAGACCACTGCTCCTTTTACACGCAGTATTTACAGAATTTTACAGTTAATCAATGAAATTATGTTATCGAAGGTATTTTAATAAAGCCCGATATATGCTCCGGCCTGGAGCTGGTATTGGTCTGTAACATAGTAAGCATCAGCAAAAGTACTAGCTGCATTTCTTTCAATACCGACTGTCTAAGGGATATTTAGTGTGATAGGCTACCCACTTATTACCAAAACCATACTATTTCGCAAGTATACCCCAGTGGGGGTTATACTTGCGAAAAAAAAAAACGCTACATAGTACGCGTACGTAGCTTTGTTTCGATTACATCAAATGTAGGTACTAATAAATAATGTATACTAAACCTTTGTTTAAAATATTATCTATTTGGAATGGAATAACTTTTGCACGAGTGCCGAATCATGTAAAAAACATAACTGGTTTACTATCTGGACTTGTTTGATTGTATTTTAGTATTAACTAGCGATTCGCCCCGGCTTCGCAATAGTTCAGTAATGCTGGTTGCTGATAGTAGGTGATATAGATAGGTGTTTCTCTGCTATATTATGAAAGTATTATTGTACAAATTAACATTCCTCTAGAATCCCTCAAAGAAAACCGATTTTAATGCGGTTTCCTTTCCGTTGCGTAGCGTAGTTTTAAAGATCCAAGCATACACAGCGACAGACGTCTTTTTATAATATGCATTTCAGTATTCGAAATCTTCTTCGAAGTACCTACTATGTATGTTTTATTTAGTTTGACTTCTTGAAGTACCAAAAAGTTAAATTTGTTGTCCTTAAAGTTACGTATTTATCTAAGATTATCTTCTGTTCAAACTTCGGTATAGTAACTTCGCCAGTATCACGTTGTAGAGTTGAGTTGGATTTATAACAATTCGTATACATAATGTAAAGAAACAAAAAAATATTTACTGTGACGTTTATTTAATATCTAAAGCGAACTGAACATTTTTCTTTTCAAGTAAAAAAATGTGGGTAAAGTTAACATTTTATTTTTAATATTTATAATCAAACTTCTGTACCTCAGTAACAACAGTTTTGTTACCGAATTCCTTTTTGTTGACAGTTTTCTGGTAATTCACGAAAAGATTTTCGTGCACTATTACCTTTTGCAACTTGACGTTTCCTTTGGTGAAAGCTATCTCTTCTTTTGTGGTCGAGAGTACAGGAGTGAGTTGTCCAGCGGCATCCGTGCTGTCTTCTCTCAACTCCTGTTTCTCTGGTACATGTTCTTGTAAGTGTGGCTTAGAGCGAGGCTCCACCTTCACTTTTATCTCCTTTTGTGACATTCTGTGCCTGAAAAAGTTATTGACACTGTTATGACGTAAAGGCCCTGGATATTAAGGGAATGGAAGATTATGGTGTCGCCTTCTACAAGTTTCGTGGTTTAAACTTAGAATTTCCTCCTTCCTCCGCTATTCAAAGGGAAAACTGATTAATTGAATAAGTTTAACGTAGAGAACTTCGCTAGTGCCACCTAATACGAACTTTGTCTCTATAAAGGAACTTATTCTCCTACAAGTTGTTTATGCTGCCTTAACTGTGTCGTCATCTTTTTATATGCGACATTTTCAGTATGCTTGCGTGATTGTAGTGTGCTTATACACGAGTATTCTAATAATAATTATTAAATTAGTTATTAGTGGCACTCATAGCCCCGGGGCCTTATTGCATAATAACTGAGGTTAAGCAACATTTGACCATCGCGTCTTTGAAAGGGTGATCGTTTCCATCTAGTTATTAGACGACACGTTGTCTATCTCAGCAAGCTGTCAATCTCAATTACTGTATAGACAGTAGTTTCTAAACTAAGTTAGAAGACTATGAATAACTTGAAAACATATCATCAGCTACATGATGTCCACTGCTGGAAGAGGGCTTCCCCCAACGATTTCCAAGATAAATTGAGGAGAAATGCCAGTAATTACCACGCTTGGCAGGCGGGTTGGCGATCGCAGTGGTGTTGTGGTTTAACTCACAGACAGTGCTGCTGCCCATCCTCTGGAAAGATCCCTCGATCGCCTCTTACGACCCCCACGACGGGAAAAGATTTTTCTATTTCTATTCGCGTCGCTACACGGCTAGAAAACGTCTACCTAACAACGATTATCTCTGGCAGTATGTGTACGTACGTTCGTCCTAAAGGGTCAGGTTTCTCTATACCACATAAATCATATAACTTTTACTTGAAGCTGCTGCGAATTGCCTTCACTTTATTGCTTAATTTTAACTCGCAAAATAATAAGTACTTATTGGTACTAAGTCTTATGATTTTTGCTCTATCTAGCACAATATTGTTGAAACTTATTTATGTCATAGACATTAAGGTTCATTGTTTTGTAATGGTTCTTCGTTGCGTTTTACCTTTATATCTCTGATGTTAGTGTGATGCGACTAATTTTGGAGATTCTATCTTATAATTTTCAAGCCTATGTTTAAGGAAACATTTTACCATGTGTTATTTTTGTGTATATATCTTGTAAATATGTGTGCATGCATAAGCTACCTGTTTAGATCCTACATAAAATTAAATTGATAACGTCGGCGTGACCAAGGTTAGGCTGCCGGTCGTATAGATTATGGTCGATCATGATACGTAGTATTATTTTACGATACTTTAAAGATGTAACTTCCTGATACAAAGTCTAATAACGAATAAAAATGTTAAAGTATAATAAACAGACTTACGTTCACATCTAAAATATTAACAGGCATTTACTGAAGATAACATTTTTTAACGTCTTAGTCACAATCCCATTAGGTATATATAATGAGATTACGGTATTATCTTTACCTAGTACCTACGCATTCTTAGCTGCTCTAGTAAGACCTACATTTGTAGGTATCTATTTGAATATTACGATTGTAAATTTGGAATTTTTAGATAAGTGTGGCATTTAATTTTGTTGCTGATAACCGATACACTGTGAGGTATTGACCATTTCTAAACTGTGGAACGACTTGCCGGAGTCTGTGTTTCTTGCGCAGTACAGTCTGAAGGTCTTTAAGTCGCGGGTGAATAGGCACCTAATGAACAAGTGTGCTCCATCATAGACCACATCGCTGCTTAACATCAGGCAGGATGGTGATCAAACGCTTGTTCATAGTGATAAAAAAATGTGTCATGAACCTATACGAACACAGTTGTAATATTATGTCTAGAACCATTGAAAAAATAAAACATTTTCATTACATTAGGTAAGTAGTAACGAATGTTGGCCTGGCCAATTGATATGAGGCTTTGAACTGAAGCATCAACTTTTGTTACCTAATCACAGTTAGTGAGGATCAAGTACTTTTCATGTAACTATTGTGACCAGTGTGAGCTAGTAGCACAATGCTGAAATAAATTGTTTATTATCAGATTGTGCTTTTCATCTCCTATGTACGATAGATCTTACTACTTTGCTGTCGGAAGTGGAATAGAAAATGTATAAGTATTAAATAATTATTTCTCCTCGAAATCAAGACCACGAGAGCTTTCAGATACGGAGTCAACATGTAGCAGAGGACTATACTAGTCCATCGATTGTTACTGAACCGGCAATGCTCTATGAAGAGTGAGATTACATAGAGAAGTCGTGTTTAAAATATCGTCCAGAAGAAGGAAGACCACGAAACTTATCTGCTGTTGCTGTCTGAAACTTGCTGAAAAAGGAGTTCAGCTTCATGCTAAGGTGGCTTACCGGTCTAACAGTTGAAAAAAGAAAGTAAACGTTCCCGGTTCGAATTTTAATGTTTTTACTGTTTGACTTGAATAATATCGTATACCTTTATGTGAACTCTGGATATTCTAGTGGCAGTAGTGAGGTGACAGTAGCCGGAAACCACAGATGTCACAAACACGTACAAAACCAACGAAACGACCACCAATCCACTGATTTCCTGCTGTGCAAAGCACTTAACATGAGGACGTAAGCAGAAGGCAACCAGTAATTTGTAGGCGAAGTATTTAACCGAATTAAAAAGAAGGTCTCAATTCGACATTATTTTTTTATGTTTGTTACCTCAAAACTTTTCACTGGGTGAACCGATTTGGATGATTAGTTTATTGTGTGATAGCTTCCCGTTTGGTTCCATTTAAATTTGGTTGGTTCCGTTCCAAAAATGTCATCCATGAGAAAATCACAAAAGTCTTAATATTTTATTGGTTGAAGACGGTTAATTTTTCTTTGAAGTTATTTTTACCATATTCATCAATACTTTAATGGATGTACCACCTACTTATTCCAAGAGAGCGTTTGTAGCTGATTTGTCCGTCAGGTACTTTTAAAATTGCAATCTTAGGGTACATAGTGCTCATACGGTGCAGGAAAACAGCTAATTGTGTTGAAGTATAGGCTCACCTACTATTATGTTGTGTCAAATGCGCTCGGTCCTCCGTGGGCGATATCTTAACAAAACGCCTCTGCCTAAGTTCCTACTCCGATTTTGGAAGAAAAGGCGAGAAGTGTATTTTAAAGGTGTTTCAAATATGAAGTTCCTTACCTCCTTTCTCGTAGAATGAGCGTCAGCAATCGACTGTGGAACACGACATCATCCATGCATTGATATTATCGGCTGAAGCATGATAACGCGCACACTGCTCGACAAACCGTTTAATTTCTATCAACCTCTTGATTAAAAACAAATTTATTTTGTCGATGCAAATCCAATAATTATATCACTTAATATTATAATATAAATACTATTTTATAAATTAATATGCATAGTTAGTTAATATGAATTACCTTCAATGTTTAAAACGGCAAGTTTTAATAAAATGCCGCTAATATTTATAGCAATAATTTTAATAAATTGTAAATTTATTTGAAGCTAAGAGTATGAACTGATCTTAAAAGAAATGAAAAATGTAAGAGACTTATCGATGCTTGTTTAATGCATTAATTATGTATGTAACTATACATAGGTATTTATTGAGCTTGTCGAGATAAGTAGTCAGATGTATGGTTAAATATTATTATCTAAAAATAATAGGGGTGTGTTTTGCGCTAATTTTATCTTGGTACCTACGTACTAAAAAAAATATAATTTGCACTGTTCTTAATTTCTTGTTCGTCAAAATGTTGATAGAAAAGTTAACGAAAACTAACAAAACACTGTTTACCTTCACGAAATATCCTTAAAAACTGTTTGTTTTGTACAAATTGAAATGCAACGGGTTATCTGTGTTGGCTGTTGTTCGTAATATCTGGTGATAAATTCCGATAGGTAATACACGTAAGTACCTATAATTGTGATAATTTTGCGATTAAACGCCGATACTTTGGATATCAAGAGATAATTATAAAGAAAATGACGTCATTTTTCTACGAACATTGCATTTTATTGACATTCCACGACCCTGAGTTTTTACCGACGTAATGTCACACTGTTTTATCCACTTCCGACAGATTGTGATCGTCGAAAATGTTTCACGGCCGTATATTCATATGAAGCCATAATTAATTTCTAACCATTAATTTCTGCCTGTCTTTTTTGCATACCTATATATTTGGAAACGGTGAAAGTTTTTTACCAGAAAGAAAAATAAAATTGAAGTACGTTTAATATTAATCGAATAGCTTAAAATAAAAAGAAATGCTCGCCTCAAAGTGGCAAGCACACATGATTAGAGCGGTGTATGAATGCTAAGTGAGTATTCTGTGACCCTAAAGTTCCGGGAGACTGGGTGCTAGCGGAGCCCGCCCGCCCTCGCCCCCGCGCGGCTCCCGCCCCGCTTTACGCGGCACGCGGCGAGCATGCCGATCGCATCTTTATTAAATATCTGCCAGACGGCGGAAAGGAATTCGACGATGGCACCCTGTAGAATGGTGACCATGCTGCTTTTCGATTTTTGAGACTTTTTACATTCTTAAGTTGATGTGAACTAATGCTATCCTTTTATAGTAATAATTATTTATTATTCGTAAGGCACACAGGAAGTTTGAAGATCAAGCAACTCTTAGGAGATTGTTATTTTAATAATTGTGTATTTTTTTAATTTGATGAATAATTTGGGATTTATTTTGTCATTGTATTATCATTTATTACCTCAGCGGTCTGATATTCCTATATAGTGTGATATGGGACCAATAACAATTTTTTTCAAGAGAATTTAAACATTTTGAAACTTCCTTGTCACTGCATTTCTTACGAACTCGCGTCGGGACAAAACAGGCTTATGTCGATTGGTGCTCGGTGATGCTGCTGAATATAGATCATAGCTAAAAAGCATCAATCTTATGAATATGTGTCTGAAAGTAAGATACCTACGCGTTATTGAAAAAGGAGAAATGGCCTAGTAGCCGCATCTAGGTGCATGCTATCTGTTTCCCCACACCCACACACCCAGCACTATCAAAGATTTTGCGATGTACATCACGTACCTCTGAATCGATCAATAAGTAGGAAAAATATAGTTATTTTTTACACGTTTCCGTTCACTTATTCGCTCGACGATATTTATAAACATGTGACAAGCGTTCACCACTTGATCATACCATAATGCATATTTTGATAATGTAATGCATGCTGAGTATTCTGAAACTATAGTCACCCTACTATTTAGCTATAGAATCCTTCACAATCACCCTTGATTCTATCCCATTACAGTTCAATTTCCATTACAACTTCACCATATTATTGCTATACACGTTCTTTAACCATCTTAGAGGCATACGGGCGAAAATGCTATGGTTAAAAAGGGAGATTGTCCTGAATTGTAAGAGGTCCTCATATCAAATTACTGTAGGAAATAAAGTGGAAGCCTTTCATTAAACGTTCATAAAAAACAGAGAAAAAAAAAACTTAGAGAAATTTTACAGTAAAAAGACTGACTAAGCGAAACATTTCCAACAATTCTTATTTATTTTCCAATATAAATAAATAAATATTTTAACAACAACACACACATTGCCTTCATCCCATGTTAAGTAGCTAAAGCACTTGTGTTATGGAAATCAGACAACGAGATATATTTACTTATATATTTTTTTCACTTAAATACATACTTATATAAATAAAACACCCAGACACATCCAACAAGTACTTAAAAGCTCATCACCTAAGCACCTGTCCGCGGTGGGAATCGAACCCACGACCCTACGGAGCAGAGTCAGACATGCTGACCACTACACCAACGGGCCCGTCAAACTATTACAGTTTGACACTTGATGTTGGAAAATATTACCGATCTGACAATGTTTATCATAATTATACCTAACTGTGTTACTTAGTCAGTCGCGATACTTTATGGAAACGAAGCTTTTACAGCATGCTGTATTCTTTGTTCCTAATTTTTTACATACATGTAGTCGTTACGTCACGCCAAAGCAAAGGGGCAGGCACATATCATGGACCTCACAAGCAGTACTTACTGTTGAGATACCAGTAAGAGAGGTCATTGTGACGTTATTATAACTTAGAAGTTGTACAAGGCATCCTGAAAGAGGTCACCTGCGTCGCGTCGCAAGTGTCGGGGAGTCGCAAGTGCCGTGCAGGAGGTAGTTGTCAACACATGATGACAGCTACGGAGCGTCTGTGGTCCAGTTGGTCGGATACTTGACTTGTAACCGGGAGGTCCCGGGTTCGAGTCCGGCTACTGGACGTGTACCAATGGGACTCTTTTTCAGAGCCTAGGTACGCAACGCAACGCTCGTACGGTGAAGGACAACATCGTGATGAAACCCGCACACCACAAGGTGTGTGAACCCTATAACGGCGAGGGGCTCACTCCCTGTCACGTTGGGTTAAATACGCTTGGTGAATCGTGGGTACTTGCTTCAGCAAGTGCCTCTGCCTACCCCTCTTTGGGATTAAAGGCGTGAAGTGTATTTTTTTTTTACATGATGACAGGTCGCCAAAGACCCCAGCACCAGCCACAGGTGAAGTCTATCTGGGGGATTTAGTCAGTCCACCATAATGACGGGATGTCCAATGATTTCCCCCTACATAAAAAAACGTATGTAATGCCCGTTTAAACATATGAGTTCGTTTATTGATAAGGTTGCCCTCTTAATTTTACGTTTCCATTTCTTCTATATGCTCGTTAATTCGTTGTAACACTGTAAAAAAAAATATGGTGTAGGTAATAATATTATGTGGGTATCATTAATCTAGTAATATAACTGCTAATCTACATAAAATTAACAATATACATGAAGTTCTTGACTGATTCATTCATTCTTGACTCATCAACACAGAGCCGAAACACCTAGAAAGCTGAAATTTTATGATGTGAAAATGAATCGCCTAAGTGGGTCGGCAAACACTGTTAACACATTGGCGGACAGTGAAATAGACACGTTAGATGTTTTATTGCTTATGACGCCTATAGGCGTTTAGTGTCTGCGAATGAGTTTATAATGTATATTGGCAAAATCAGTTAGTGTATAATTTAAGTATGGTAACCTATCTGTAAGTACTGACTTATTTGGATGATGACTGGATACATACTGCCTAAGTACGTAAAGTTAGTTGCGATAAAGATGTAACGAACGATTTAAGCAGTGAGTCTTTTTGTACATATTGTATTATTTCGGGTAGAATTCTCTTCTACCTGAAATAATACAATATCTTCAATTTCATTAAATACCTGTAATAATACAAAATCTTGTATTGTCTGCATTTACACTTACACTGTTCAGGTAAAGATTTACTTCTATTGAAAAAAATCTGTGTATGTATGAGACTCAACGTCCTGATTCATTCATCACTGAGCCAAGGGCTGGGCGTTGAAGAGTCAGTGAACAATGATGTGATGAAAGAATATAACTCTAGAAAGTTGATAATTTGCACGGATCCCTTTTGTGATGTTTAACGTAAGATAAAAGGTTTTTTTTTTAAATTGATCTCGTATGGGAAAAGTAGACCTTAGCAACGATTCCCGGTACATTTTAAATTGAAAGGTTTCGACGAACGACCAACACAAAAATATCAACACAGTAGTAATCATCATGTTGTTGCATGGGTTAACCCTGAGCCATTAGCTGCTGTAATAATTAAAAGACAGTAACTATTGACTAACCTTGAACAGTCGAATGAGTATGCATGTCGTCTTGCAACAACTTGCTCATTTGATGTTTCAGAAGCTCATTTATAGCCAAATGAATCCATTCGTCGTCTCTGAAAATATCATGTAATTTTTTATCATACACTTAAATAATAATGTTATTTATCCATCCAATGTTGTTTCTTCCATCGTCATAATTATGTCAGCCTATTAACGTCCACTGCTGGATATATGCCTCCCCAGACAAAACGATCGGTCTTTTCGTCGCGCCCCACCGTCGTAATTAGATCGTCAGACCACTTTGTTGGAGGTCTACCCACGCTGCGCTTTCCCAATCGTGGCTGCCATCATAGGACTTTCAGACCCCATCGATTATGGGGCCTACAAGCTATGTGCCCTGTCTACATGTCAGCTCTGCAAACCGATGGGCTATGTAAGTCACACGACTTTGGTACTTCTGCGCAACTCGTTCCTGATTTGATAGCGCAGAGAAATGCCATAGTGCCCCCTATATCTATTTATTTCCTTTACGAAGATAGTGGGTCACACTGATTTTGAAGACGAGGAACTCGATTATCGAATCCCGAAGGGTCGGCCTTTGAAGCAACTGTGGAATACCATGAGCAATGGGCACAGTGCTTCTCACGACTTCATCGCAAGCAACTATGCATAGATTCTAACGAAGACTGTTTTGAGAATCAGTTTAATGTGTAATTTTATTTATTGAATTTATTCAGGAGAATCAACCAGAAATATACATATACATAGTTGATACAATTAAATAAAAACAAAATACCACAACGTTGTTACTGTTAAGAGCGGATCTGTTGAAAATCCCTTCAAAATCTAAACTTAATACTAGGGAGGCGTTAACTAAATGTTAAAAAGAAATTTTACACAAAAATATAAAATTTAAAAAAGGACAATAAAAAGTAGATGGTCGAGGTGTTCTGAGACTTTTTGAAAGGTCTAATATTATTGTGGAGAATGTCTATGACAACGTTGCGACGCGAAGTACTGTTGTGGTTGTTGGCTAATCTATTTAGAGTGTAAAATAGACCGAGATTTGATTTGCTATGAGAGATCGCAAATGATTTAATCCAGTACAGTTTATAAACGTAGGCACAGTTTATCACCGATATGCATAAGAAACTCCTAAAGGGACAAGTAAAATGTCGATTGGATGAAGCAGGTGAAATCACGAAGTATCTACTTGTCTTCCAAGAAGTACTCACCCACTATTGTTACTTGTATGCTTCTTCGATGAGCTACGGGCTTTACCTGTCTGTGGAACTTTATGATCATTTTGAGGTTGGTGGTGATCACCAGAGTTCTTTTTATGTATGATTTCTTCTGATTTCTTCTTAGGTTTAGATTTCTGTTTGGATGATATTGGGGATAATACGGAAGGAATGGGGTGAATTGGAAGTTTTTTGGTCGCATGCTTAGGCGGTAGTGATTTTGAGGTCTTTTTGGGTGGATCATTGCGAAGCTGGAACAAATGACGTTATAATATCACTGGCAGGATGATGAAAATACATTATATTAAAAATTTTAACCGGGTATTACGGCGCCCAAAGTACTCAGCTTACCTTCGTTATTTGCGCGACGTTTCGACACAGTTACGTGTGCCGTGCTCACGAGCTGCGCGGTAGTACTAGGTTTAAACTTTTAATATAATGTCAGGACGCGTTTCTTTGAATATACATCGTAAACAACATTATTACATACACCTATAAATGTCTTTGACAACCAGGAGAACGGCAAAACGTATCATCCATACCAGGTGAATCTACCATTTATGCGAACCAAACGGTTTGCGTCTACTTTCATAGTGCGAACCGCTAGGATGTGGAATGACTTGCCGGAGTCTGTGTTTCCTGCGCAGTACAGTCTGAAGGTCTTCAAGTCGTCGGGTATAGGTACCTAACAAGTGTGCTCCATCGTAGACCACATCGCTGCTTAGCATCAGGCAGGATGGTGGTCAAACGCTTGTTCTTAATGATAAAAAAAAAAACTATTAATACACGCCTCAGGCAACATAGATAGAGGTTTACCGTAAAATACACCTGAGTGTATCTTAGATTCAGTTTAAAATTTGTTTGGAACTTTGTACCTACAATATAGGGATAGCTAGTACTGTCATATTCACTATCCGTGGTCCGCTAGGTTACAAGTCAAGGGTCGCCGGTTCGAGTTCGGCTACTGTACGTGTACCTATGGAACCCTTTTTCAGCCTATGCACGCAACGCAACGCTTGTACGATGAAGGTCAACATCGTGATTACCTCACCCCCTGTCACGTTGGGTTAAATACGCTTGGTGAACCGTGGGCATTTACTTTAGCAAGTGCCTAACCCGCTTTGGGATTAAAAGGCGTGAAATGTATTTTTTTTAATATAAAATCTTAATGTACCCTTCACCTTTTTGTTACAACTTTGTTAGGAACTAGGTAATTTTTTACAGGTAGTTACTGTAGTATAGGGTACAGTTTATGGTAAATATGCGATTGGTCGCAATCCATAATGATACTACCTACCGCCATCTTGACTCTCATGATGAAGGTGCTTACCTGTACGCCGATCCTTTCAAATAGATTGTGAAGGATATCCACAGTGGAGGTGTACATCGCCTCGAGGGACTTGATCTCGTTTTTCGTGAGTTCGGAAGACAAGGCAGGGGCACGCTTGTTTCCGCCGCCCGGCCTCGCCTCACCCGGCACGCTCCACGAGGTAATGCTTACGATACCTGCCATCCGTTACAATCAAATCTAGCTTTTATTTGTCAAAGAAACACAACGAACTGTACCATCAAAATGACTAAACTGCAGGGCTTGGAACCGGTTAATAATTAACCGTTTTATACCGGTTTTAATATGGTTCAGTTCCGGCAATGGCATCCGCGGGAAAACCACAAGTCACGGGTTTCCTAACCATCGCTTATCTGAGTTTTAAAAATGAAACCATTATGCCTCTCGAACCAAAGTTTGCGGTTTCATATTCTGATGTAAGTAGAAACGTAACAGTGATATTAGTTATTGCGTAAGGTAAATATTGTAGTAGTAAATACTCACAGATTAAAACGGCGAACATGTCTGCGCCCGCGCAACTCTGCAGCTGCGACTTGAGCGGGTGCGACATCACCTCCCATATAAAACTTGATTGCCGATAACGGTGTGAAATTAACCTTTACGCGTATTTAATACAATGTTTACACAATTATGAACTAATTACTTGCCTAAGTCATTAAAACGTTAAATAGTTAATAACCATCTAACTAGATTAAAGATTACATTTCTCTCATTACTTCGTCCGAATGGAATTGAGCGGAAACTGTACTGCATGTAAAAGGACTCCAAGCAATGGTCTTAAAAACGTTGTCAGCTCGTCAATATCGGACAACTTTTACCATGGTGACATAGGGAAATAAAAAAAAAATCTTTAGTCTCCATAAAAAATGACCAACACCGAGGCAAAAAATTGTTACGCAAGGTAAGTTATGTAACTTAATAGGTAGGTTTACACTGAGTAAATATTCAACCGGGGAATGAAAACTATCGCTAAATAGCGCGGCGGAGTAATAGGAGCCGCGTGAAGATGTAACTTGCCGACCAACAAGGGTGTAAGTTGACTGCGAGCCGTGACTACTTCTTTATTTAACTAATTTGTGACTCCAAAGTCAGTCAAAGTGTGTTTAGCGTTTTATGGGAGCCTCTTCTACGAGTTGGTAGTTACTAATTTCTCTAAGTTTGTAGGTACAGACCTATCTTTATAGTTAAAAAAATGTCAATTTCGAAAAAAAAAATCGGATTTTTCGTTCAGAATTGGATGAAAAGAACAAAAACACTTGAGTAAATATCACACAAACTTTTGTTTTTAGTAAAGAGGAATAATTTTACAGTTAGTTTGGATTTTGGGAGGGATCGGACTTTGTTGTTTACTTGAATAGTTTTGTTGCAGACTAGCGGACTCTTCACACGTTATCCTAACTGTGAATATTGATTTAGGATTAGTAGGATATTTTATAACATTCTTTATTTTTTTCTTTCATAATTTTCTCTTGACGCTACCAATCACAACAAAAAAGTTATTGGCAAAATCGATCTAACGGTTAACAAGAAAGTAGGTATTACTTATAAGTAGTTTTAAGTAATCTAGAGGAAATATATTTATAAAAACATAGGTACATAGGAAAAATGTGTACATACAGAAGCTAAATCATGTTAGAAACGTGCAAGCCCTTTAAAAGATAAAGCTATGATATCAATTTAAGAGACGAGGGCCAAGTGTCGGCGACTGTACAGTGCGAGGGATTAGGGCGGCGGCGATGACGTCACGTCCGCCCCGCGGTGCGCGTCGCGTTCCTCCGAGTCCGAGTGCTCGGTGTCATACGCGCAGGTGGAGATTTCTTTATTCCTTATTTTAAGTACCTAAAATGTAGAAAATGAAAGCCTATAAAATATAATGGAATTTTCAAGAAAAATTTCAGATTTTACTTAGGTCCATAGACAATAATTTAGTGTTACAGCATCCAACTACTAGAACCAAATATTAGCCGTGACAGTTATTTTAATTTATGGTTTTTGTCTTCATATTATTGTTGCTCAAGTTTACCGTACATTTTCCTTAAAAAGAACTATTTACGGAAGTATGAATTCACTGTGATGTTCCTGTACAAATTGGTGACTCATTTATGTTTTGTATTCCATTGTACCTGTTCATAATTATTAATCTATAATTACCTATTATTTTAATAAACTAAGTGTGTTGCCCATCTATTTCTATGAGCTGCAATGGGAAATTTTCTTTGACGTTTTTCTGACAGATTTTCGGGTGGAGAACTGTCATTACTGTCAAACTTTCCAAACAAAATTTGACAGTAATGACAGTTCTCCGCAGGAAAATCTGTCAGAAAAACTTCACAGAAAATTCCCTATTGTCTAGGTTATAATTAACTTTGATAAAAGTACTGCGGTTGACTTAGTGTCAATGCCGGAAAAAATGATGTAAAAAATAGTATTCTGTGGTGTCCAAAACAAATGCGGTTAGAGAATAAACGGATTGACTGCATTTTAGTAAATTATTAGGGCCAAAAATTACACTAGCTACTTCTATGAAGAGGGGAAAAAAATATACAACGGATTTAAAAATAAATTATAATAAAAAAAATACACTTC
>SJJU01010002.1:0-14132 GCA_012932125.1 Conopomorpha cramerella | reverse complement strand
CACCACAAGGTGTGTGAACCCTATAGCGGCGATGGGCTCACCCCCTGTCACGTTGGGTTAAAATACGCTTGGTGAACCGTGGGCATTTGCTTATTAAGCAATTGCCTCTGCCTACCCCGCTTTGGGATTAAAAGGCGTGAAGTGTATTTATTTTATTTATTTTGACATTAACAAACAAAAAAAGTATTCTTCTTGAAAATAAAAAGAGTTCTGAACAGTCTGTGCGCGTTTCGTTAAACAAATATTGGACATTCTTAATGGGGAATTTTCTTTGACGTTTTTCTGACAGATTTTCGGGCGGAGGACTGTCATTCACATGACAAGAACCGCCGCAGTGTGTATTAAAAAAGGTGTAAAAACGAGAAATAACTTGCGTCACCAGAAATCCTTGAGTTTCCGACGGAAAATATAAAGATTATATTATTAAGTTAGGTTCAGGCTACACTCGCCCTTATCTCCTTAATCTGCGCCATTGGTAGTTCCCAGCTACTTAACCATTAACAACTATATCCTCTTTACCTATAACTTACCTCGGACTTATCTATCATCCACCATTAATCCCTTAAAAGTACAGAAAACGTGTTCAAACATTACCAATAACCGGTCCAAGTGCAAGCGTCACCGTTCCATATATGAGTGTGTTGACGCCGAGGGCCGACGAGAATTGTTCGGGTTGCACCAGCTCGGACAACACCATAGGCACCAAGGCTATCAGCAGACAGTGAGACACGCCCATCGTTGTTAGGTACACCATTATAAATGTCTTGTCATCCGACCATATCATACCTGGGGAAAAAGACATTCTAAGAGTTTCAGGTGAATAATTACGATTCAGATTAATTTAACTGATGAACATGAAAAATGTTGCAGATGAAATGAGCGGTCTCTGGTCCAGTTGGTGAGCGTCTGTGGTCCAGTTGGTCGGATACTTGACTTGTAACCGAGAGTCCCGGGTTCGAGTCCGGCTACTAGACGCGTACCAATGGGACTATTTTTCAGAGCTATGTACGCAACGCAACGCTCGTACGGTGAAGGACAACATCGTGATGAAATCCGTACACCACAAGGTGTGGGAACCCTATAACGGCGATGGGCTCACCCCCTGTCACGTTGGGTTAAAATACGCTTGGTGAACCGTGGGCACTTGCAAGCAAGTGCCTCTGCCTACCCCGCTTTGGGATCAAAAAGGCGTGAAGTGTATGTAGGTATGTCAAATGTCAAATACTAGGTCCTTTACTCTCGACTCACACGAACACTTTGGCACATGCTTGCTTCCTGGTTGAGCCCCAGCTTGTACAATGTACAATAGACCTTTATCGACACACTATGGTTTTCTTAGTAATAATATGTAAATTGTTACAATATTTAGTTTATTTATTAATCTCTCCTTTTTCATGAGTGCTGGCAGAATACCAGCGTCACGGGCAACCGTGGCAATATGATAAGTCGGCGTCTCTTTTTTGCTGACAGACACAGGAACGATAGATAGTAATGCTGTATTTAACATGTACTGTATGTGTAATCCATTGTACTGAATTAATGTTTGTGTGTTTTTTTTTGGCAAAAATAAATGAATGTCTATGTCTAAATGAAAGTAACGAAATCAGCGATGCACATCTTTTATCGCTACAATATCATAGCGATGTAACTACGAGAGTGTAGCAGACTTAGGCCCCAGGTATCTTAAAATAAACGTCTCTTCGTCCGATCACATCCTACCTAGGCTAGGGAAGGGAATATTTTAAGGGTGTGGGGTGAATACCTGTTTTTCAGATTATCAACTGCCCAACATAAAAAATGTCGCAGATTAACACCAGGTATCTTAAAACCTAACCCACGTAAGGTTCGACCGGCCAAACATTCACACTACACAAGTTTGACATGGGTTCAGTGATCGGGCTATTGTTACGTGAAATACGGGAAAACTAGCGTAGATCATTTATCTAGATATCAAATATTTTGTTTACCCAGTAGAAACGTAGGGAAAGAATCAGAGCGCTGATTAGCTGTTTTGGTTGAGTTATCAAATTGATTCCGCTTCAAAAATCTGAGATGGGAGCAGTTAAATTAGCATTCCAATCTCATTCTAGTTTAACTAATAACTTACTTAATTTAGATATTTCGTAGGTAAACTTTTGGTCTACAATAAATAGACAACTTTAGTGGTGTTTTGAAGAACAGTAATATTGAAGAATGTAACCACTAGCGATAAGGTTATACAGGACGTCTCAGCTTATTATTAATAGGCAAAATACATATTAATAATAAGCTGTAGGATCAGCAATAGCAGAGCTAGGAAACCTAAAGTCCAGGAAATTGGACATATAGATCGTACAAAAACGGAAAGCACTCTATTTGTTTGATAGCTTTGTTAACTTACCGATTCTATTTATAACGGACATTCCCAATCCCACCATAAACAGTTTTTTGCAGCCGAATCGTGCGAATGGCTTGCTGAATGCAATCAGCACAAGTCTACTAGCAATATCGCCGAAGCCATATAGAGAAATCGTCCATGATATTTCACTCTGAAATCAATTGTTTTAGTTAGATCATACATAAATGTCCTGACCCGTAGTTACTTGCCTCCCCTTAAGTATAATTCTCACGCTCAAGAAACGTGTCACTCGCTGTAATCTATTTTGTTAAAGAATAACTTATCTCTATCCAACGGCTCTTCAGTAAGAAGAGTAGAAACACTACATAATCCGATTATTTCAGAATTCGCACATGAACGTGTGAAAGTGCTCTGAGACGTAAAACAATCATAGGTACAAAATTATAGTATCTATGTACTTTTGTAGCTATTCTGTTCTCTGAATATCTGTTCTTCGAATATACTTACGACAGATGAGAAGGTGACGTGTCTTGAAATAAATTCAGCTATTATCAATGTTTTTTCATCTCAGTTAAGAACGAAATAGTAGCAACAAGAAAAAATATATCACCTACCTAACCTATTGGAGTCTAGCATTATTTAAATAGAAATTATTTTGAGATTCGATGCTTATCCGTAGAATATATATAAGTATAAGAAGATTACTCCACTATACCTGGCTCCATTGCATTCCTTCCAATTCTTTGGGCAAAACGGATATGAAGAGCACGTCCGCAAAAACTGCTAGAGCTATTCCCACTGACACGAGGACGAAGTGGAAGTCTTTGAACATGTACCAATCTAAAGCTCGGCCTATCTTGTACCTGAAAAAGAAAAAAGTAAATGAGTACTTTTGGCAATAGATGTAAGTATAGATTTTTTATTAAATATTTCTACTGAGATTATATTGCCCGTTTTGGCTCGAGTTACACTCCACCAAGAATCTGGCCAACTACTCGAATGTTGTAACACACACATTGCCTTCATCCCATGTTAAGTAGCTAAAGCATTTGTGTTATGGAAATCAGACAATATTTTTCATTTAAATACATACTTATATAAATAAAACACCCAAACAAGTACTTAAAAGCTCATCACCTAGGCACCTGTCAGCTGTGGGAATCGAACCCAGACATGCTGACCACTACACCAACGGGCCCACCCATATTAATGTTGTTCGGTATTAAATTAACTTTTTACGTCCCATTTATAACAAGAAGGTTTTGCGGTGTGGTGACGGCGAATAGAATAAATGTGTCAGCACCCCAGACCAACAATACCCGTCTTGGGGGTCGTACCGGACGTAGGCGACCGGGAGAACTCTTCAGAGGATGAGCAGCAGCGCTTTCTGGGACGTAAACCACAACACCACTGCGATAGCTAAAGCCAAGCGTGACGATTATTGACATTTGCCCCTAAATTATTCACGGAAATCATTGGGGGAGGTCCTCGTCCAGTGGACGTCATGCGACTGATAATAATGATGAATTCATCACGATGTTGTTCTTCATCGTATGAACGTTGCATAACGTACATAGATAGGCTCTGAAAAAGAAACCCATAAGTACACACCAAGTACAGCAAGCCTCGAACCCACAACCTCCTGTTTGCAGGTGTCCTGGTGTTGTTCATATACATACAGTTTCTTTTTGCTATAATGATACCTATCAAGGTAATTGAGAAAAGAAAGTATAACATTATGTTGATCAACTTCAGTTTGGCTAAGTAAGAAGCAAATATTCGGACATTAATATTTACTTAATTTAATTTCCAAGATAACCAGTTGGCAGTTAACCTGAGTAACATTGACATTTAAAGGAAATTTCGACACACATGAATAATACAGCTAAGCGTTTGTGGTCTAGTTGGTCGGATCCTTGACTTGTAACCGGTAGGTCGCGGGACTCGATCCTGATACTGGACGTGTACCAATGGGACTTTTTTTTCAGAGCCTATGTACGCAAAGCAACCCTATTACGGTGATGTGCTCTCCCCCTGTCACGTTTGGTTAAATACGTTTGGTGAACCATGGTGCCTCTGCCTACCCCGCTTTCAGATTAAAAAGCGTGAAGTGTATGAATAATACACAAAAAATATCCACCAAAATGTAGAAATTATTGATAAATATTCCCCACTCGTTCCCCGCGGTCATTGCCCTATTTAAAAAACGAAACAATAAAAGAGGCTTTGTGCATCAATGGCAGATTACAGAAACTTTGCCCACAAAAAATACCTATTTGACGTGTTGGCGGCAATAGGCTCACCACCTTCCTCCTTCCTACGGTAAGACACGAGTAGCTAACAATGACCACTGCCTAAATGCCTCCAAGGTTTGAAGGGTCCTCCATGTGGGTTGGGCAACCGGGTTAGACCAAGGAAGGAGATCAATTTTCCTTTGTCTTCAATCCTTTGCTCAACTCAATTAAATGACACAGGGAACTCATTAATGTCCTGTTCATACATAATGGAATCCTGAAGTGCATCATCTATCTCCGAAACTAATATAATCAAATTGTAAACATTCTAGTAATGCTTAAGGTTTCTGTACTAGTATGGAACGTAGCTACCTACTGCAATTAAAGCCAAAATCAATTGACGAATCCATAATATCATTGAATACTACAGAAATGTTAATTTTCTTTTCACCCTTACGGTGCAAGTCACTTACTTACATCAAGCTTTTATTCCCCACCTCATCGCTGGGATTAATATGAATTTTGCTGATTGAAATCTTGCTTCCGGCGGCTTCAGGAGTTTCGTTAATTGTTATCTTGACAACAACGTCTTTGGCACCAGCTAGTTCTTTGGCTATTATCTTCGAGTCTTTGGACGTTGTCAGGCTATTCACTATGAACGATTGCGATTCAGGTACTGAAATATACACATAATTTTGCTTAGTAAGTTTTGAAATTTGGTAGCTGGTTAAGTTATTCTGGCCCGTAACTGTTTTGGTTCAAAGACCACGAAAATTTAAAAAAAAATAGTTCTTTCAAAATTTTCTCCAATTACAGCACTTTGTAAAGCGAGGCATGATGGGATAGCAAAACAAAACTTACTGAAAGTGCAACAAAAAAGTACTTTAGTTGTTGAAAACATTAGTATAATTAATTGAAAGTACGTCTTTATTCAGATGACTTACTTATCAAGTTCTGCTTACAAGAATAAGTAGGTATAATTCTAAAAATATTTTTGGATCAATTATGTACCCTTTGCTACAGTATGAAGAATCTCAGGAGGCAACTTTACTAGAAGTCAACTTCAAACTTCTTGAACGTTTTAAGTACGAGTAACTTCTGAAGGCAACACTTTATATTAATTAACTCAATCACGGGTTAAGGTTCTTTGAGAATTCCGATTTTCCGTTTATTCTTAGAACCTAAAGTAATTTTCATCGAAACTTTTTTCTATCTGTTGCTTTATAAATAACGTTAAGGTTGCTTAAGTTGAAAAAGGGATAATCTGTGGGTAAAGTAACAATGCAGGTTATAAACAAATAATCATATCATAATTCAGCGAAATGCCGATGCCGTTTTTAAGTATTTTTCATAAACACAAAGGCGTAAAATAAATTAGCACCAAACATTTTCGTCAATTTGTAACATCTTGTCCGTGGCAAATTACCAGTCACTCAATTGAAAACCCTGATGAGAATAGCTTCCAATTTCCGTTACGTTTATAAAACTTTTTGTCATTAAAACAGTCGTTTTTTTCTCATTGACTGTACCTGTAAAGTGACAACTATAGATTTAATGTCAGATTATCACTAACTAGCTGACCTGGCAAAGGTTGTTTTTCCAACAATATTTCTCTGCTATTATATGCATGTATTAAATTAAATTTATATCCTTCCTCAAGAATCACTCCTAAAAAATCCTTGGCGTAGTACTAAAAATCTAAACGTACGTAGGGACAGACAGCATACGACTTTTATTTATACTATGTAATGATGGTAAAGATGTACACATCAAGGGTTTTTTCCATTATATTGGGAAATTAACGAACACGTTCCACTAGGAATCCATTCGTGTGAGTGAACTACACAATTTCTTATTAACCATAGAAATTACCTCGTCCTCCCACATACATTTTACAACGTAGGCCAAAAGTCTCAGTTTTTTTTTCATCATCATCAGCCCATACTCGTCCTCTGCTGGACAGTTTTTTTTTGAAGCGCGTTAATGCATCAGTGTACAAAATGACTCATGTCGCCATTTCTTTGCATCATTACCACTCGTACATATTGCAAAGAACAGAAATTGCAAAGAACATAAAAACTTATCTTTATGCTCTACATTTTCAGACATTGTAAAGTTCTCACTTCAAAGTGCACACAAATACAGTAGGAGCCTGCCAACTTCAATTCAAGTGTATACAGACAGTCTCTATAAAATGTTGTGATAAGAAGTAAAGTTTCTGTTTCATATTTCATAGGTTTTTAATTCTATATAAAAAAAGTATTTGTACAAAAACAAAATGTGGATAATATTGGTAACGAAATTATTTATATATATGTATTTAATACCTCATATTTTTTTTAGTCTCCTATTGGCTTGGATGAAATATCAAATGTTTCAATACGATAAGTTCTGTGAATTCGAGTCCTCCCCAGTACGTACTTTAAAATGTATATGGGTGTTTCCACAGACCTTTCACGTTACTACAAAGTTAAAATTGTGAATGGTCCAAATACGATCCAAAACGGTGAAATGACGTGACCAATTTTAGGAATACTACACTACATACCGTTCACAGTTATTTTACGACCTGTACTTTCGATTATACCCTTTAGACAGCATGTGAACAGTCCTGGGATATTACTCTATTACGATTTATAGCTCAATACGTCGTCCACTACTTACGTTGACTTTTCAGCAGTTGTCTGAGTCTAATAAGAAGCAGTAATGTACAATAAACTTCAGAATTTAGACGCTATATTTCAACAAAGCCTTGCGCCTGAACTTACATTCCTCAACCTTCTTCATATGCCAGGCCACCGGTTGTAGTATGACGGAGGCTATGAAATTGTGCATGGTTAGACCTGCAACCAGCAGGAGGGTTGATCTGTGACCGTAGAACTTGTTTGACCACTCCACAAACAATGGCGCTAACACTGACGTTACGGCTGGAAAAGGAATTTAAACTTTATAATCTTATTGCTTTGGCCCATTTTACTATGGCCTTATAAAGCTTACTGAGTTAGATACAACTATTCTCCCAAGTAATACACCTTCATATTATGATCCTGGCCTCACTTGGTTCATCCACGATCATCAATATTTAACTAGCTCAGAACAAATACAATGTGGCTTGCAAGGAAGGTGTGAAGTACCTACTATTTCATTTAGTCTGTACCCTTTCAATTGATGTGTATGGAATTGCAATGTACCTAGTACACACATCAAAAGTGTATAGGGATCAAGTATATTTTAGAAGATTGCAATCATTAATATATTTTACAAAAACTGAATTCATTCATAATTTATTCAAAATTTGGTGATAAGTCACTGATACAAGCATGGGGAATTAGGTAGGACACTAATCCAGAAGATTAGATTTGATTTAAATAAATAAGATTTTTTTTCAGAGCTAAAAATGTTCTTGTTCCCTAGACACTTTTGATGTGTGTAGATCTAGACTGTATTTTTGGTAGTGTTAAAAGTGACAAAAAAATATAAAATAGATAAATACACTTCATGCCTATTAATCCCAAAGCGGGATAGGCAGAGGTTATTGCTAAAGCAAATACCCACGGTTCACCAAGCGTATTTAACCCAACGTGACAGAGAGTGGACCCATCGCCGTTATAGGGTTTACACACCTTGTGGTGTGCGGGTTTCATCACGATGTTGTCCTTCACCGTACGACCGTTGCGTTGCGTATATCGGCTGTGATTGCGTATATAGATGCCAATTGCTACACGTCCAGTAGCCGGACTCGAACCGGCGACCTCCCGGTTATATGTCAAGGATCCAACCAACTGGACCACAGACGCTCTCTGACAAAAAATATTATCTCTTATTCTTTCTCTCCTTAACGTTTTTCATATTTTTGTCACGATTTCACACACACAATTCAGTTTTGAACTACAATTCTAGGTGTGTTTGGTGTGAGATAACTAGGCATTCGACATGCGAAGATGTGAGATACCTACTATAAGATATAAATACTGTCACGCAAGTCTTGATCCTATGTATTACGATTACAGGGAAATAGGTAAGAAGCTAGTAATAAGATAATAACACAATGTCACGAGACTGTCACAATATATTAACAGTACAAATGTATTTACATGGGGTTAGTTGTGTCAACATCATTATCAGGAACTTCTTCTCCATAAAGTACGAATTTACTGAACTCATGGTGATGATGATTAACCAACCGCTTCCGAAGGACTGGAATCAGTAAAAAAATAAGTTGTAAAGATTTAGGTGTTAAATAAATAATCTCTATTATGTTGTTTTATTTCACTGCATCTATTTTTAGATTAACGCTACGCTACAAGAACCCACCAAAATCTGTACTTACATCGGTTTGATATTAAGCAGCGCTACAGTGCTATTTTTTAACTCTTTTTGGACATTTTTTTAAAACTATAAATAAGTTTGACCACCATCCTGCATGATGATAAGCAGCCATGTGGTATAAGATGCAGCAAACTTAATAACAATAAAACTTGTAATGTTTCATTGAGTGACCCCGAAAGTGTTAAGATCTTAATGATTTAGCAGGAAATTATGCAATATTGTGAATTTTGTTATTTAACTTATGACCAGTAACAAATATTTACGTCTGCCATTTTATGCAGAGTACTTACTTTAGTACATAAAGTGTTTCACACATTATTTCTGATAATATACAGTGATTTGCAGACTCAGAGAGAGAAGTTAAGGCCAATATTGACAATCTTAACTCCTTATAAATTATGCAAAATGGTCCTTATGTTCTGCATCTGCGGTTATAATAAGGTTCTGTGGAGATTCACCCCATTTGGGGATTAAAATATAAAAAAATATAATTACCATAACGCACTGACATAACATGAACATAGTTTGTGAGTACGCAAACACTTGAGCAACCATCCCGATATTGATTAACACAGATGACAAAATGGCCGCTTTTCTCTCGCTCATAACTTTCAACACGGGACCCGTCAGATAACCTGGAACAAATATAAACAATAATACATTCAACATAAATTGGACACTTACTGGAATGGGACATAAAACAATGATTCTAGCTGAGTTTTCCAAAACACAAAAGCGCAAAAGGCGACCTAAGGGATTTCCGATATTTGAAACGGATTATTGGGCGTTGGGCTGATAATTTGTCCGTCTAAGCCCCAATTTTTAGGCTTTTAGAAAGGCATTAATGTCTCTTAAGGTTAGGCCCAAAAGGAATTACGAACGGCAGGTTTTTCTGTATTCGTAGATTTAGTCTAATAAGTGTCATATAACTTGAAATGGTAGATTCTATTCCAAATTCGTCTGCTGACAATTTGGCTTTTTGAACCTAAGTAACTTTTATACGCAAGACATCCTATAGTAACCGTATATCAAAGGAGCGTAAACCCTTTAAAGACGTAATTTTCCCTCGGTGAGTTTGTAAGACAAAGCTAATTTTCTAGGGTAGGAGAGTTTGTGGAGTTTGAAACTGTTACCCTCAAGGGAGAGATAAGTTTTTCCACTGAAGAATTAGGAGCGCGAATTGTTCGAGATAATAAAATTAACCACTCTTCCTAAAATAAGATGCTAGCTAAAATAGAAAGCAAAGATATTTTGCAAATAGTTCAGTCCACCATATTTAACCACTTTATATGGAGAATAAGTAGCGTCAGAAATTGTCAGAAACAAAGTATGTCAGGAAAAGTTATTGGATAATTTCGACCCTGAAAATCTTTTAAATTTGGGTCACCGACAATAAGAATTTTAAGTTTTTTGTTGCTTCAAATTTCTCAAAATTATTTAGGTATTGATCGACATTGGAATCGTTGCACTGTGGTATTTCGGCCGTACAAAAATAATAAAGGAAATCGAAAAATGTATAAACTAAATAAAAACATTGACCATGGAATAGTTTGACAAAGGGTCGAATAGGTGGCCGCTAAAGACGCTTTTACTCTCCAATCTCTTTATATGGAACATCTATCAACACGTACACGTATGAGCCAATTGAGTGGATTTTTTAAGTATATTAAATCAACATACTAGCTATCGCAAAACACATGGCGTTCACGGAGGTGATGGTGGTAAGTCCAGTGGTGCTCATCTCCAGCTCCGCCATCATGTCCCGGTACAGCAACCCGAAGGACGACATGAAGCTCAGCATGGCAACCTGAAAGTCATAGTTTTATTTATTCAGGTTTTAGCTTCTGAAACCTTTCTTCTAGAGTTGCAATGTTTGCTGCAAACTCCCATGGAACATTTGGACCGATTTGTATGATATTGTTTGTATATATTGGTAGGTTTGAGCGTCGGACAACATCTATTTCGGTGTACTCTGATGTGAAAAAGATAGAAAAAAGAAGGGCGATGGTTTGTTCACGCCAAGATCCTTACTATGGCAGGAAAAACGTTTATCGGAGCAATCAGTTATATTATACTTAGATGATGTTCATCCAATTAGCCCTGTGGTGACGGCGAATAGATTACATGTGTTAGCACCTCAGCCCAACTTTTGTCGTCGTGGGGGTCGTAAGAAGCGACCGAGGAAGCTCTGCAGAGAACGGGCAGCAGCGCTCTCTGTGAGTTACACCACAATATTACTGCGATCGCCAAACCGCCTGCCAAGCGTGGCGATTATTGGCATTGGATTATGGAAATCATTGGGGGAGGCCCTCGTTCAGGAGTGGACGTCATGTGGCTGATGATGATTCAATAACTGCTCAAGAGATTTACACTCAAGTTTAGTGTTCTAATGTAACTGATTGAATATAATTGATAATAAAAAATAATGTCTTATTGAATTAATGAATTCTTCTCTCTGAATCCTTCTTAATGAATTATATAATTGATAATAAAAAATAATGTCACTGATTGTTTGACCAGACAACGTTCGGAATGACATTCACTCAGTGTTTAAACATTGATTGCTACTTATTTCTGCATACCTAATACCTATTTGTGCATACACAAGTCCTTGTGGACCAACAATTTTTCATTAAGTTTTTTTTAAATATTAGTAGGGTTTGTTCCCAGGTTGTTTGTTACGCTTTTACGCGAAAACTAATTGAACCAACAATCGTGATTTGTACTGGCTATGTATACAAAAGAAAGACATGTTAGTTATTGACAAATCCAGAATGGCTGAACCAATCAGGTTGAAATTGGTGGGGAGGTAGCTAAAGACCAGGAGTCGGATATAGGATAATTTTTACCCCATTCCTGTGGGACACGTCGCTGTAATTATTGAGGGTGTTATATAAAAAAAAATCACGCCTTTTAATCCCAGGGTTTTATAGTTTGTATGAAATACTAAAACAACGCCAATGCAATCGCGGGATGTCCACTAGTTCTTGGATATGTTATAAGTAACATTCCACCAAAACTCCACCAACATTCCAACTGGAACGAAACATACCTTGGTAATACCGCAGGGCATAACTTGTGCCCAAAAAAAAAGTAAACTGTAGTTTTGAAGATGTGATTAATCCGAGGGTTATACATGGCAGGATTAGGATGTGTTATTTTTAACTTCAATGTAAATTAAATTAACCCTTTTATGCTCTGTAGCGCACTTTTGGTAAGGCCTGTGTTCTGAAGAGGACGAATTAAGACTGATTGATGGATGGGGCCCATTTATGTCTTACTTGTAATACATATAATATGTAGGTACTTGGTAAGTGGAAAAAACCTACATGAAATGTGAGTGTGCTCTTACTTATAGCATTTTACATACCTATTTTAGACACCATATTGATAATATACAAAATACTTTGTCACTTAAAATACAACCTGGATTAAAAGACAAATTATATCGCATCCCAAAATCCCTACGGGGACAGAATTAACTGAATAAGCACCGTAATATGAAAGCGATTATTCGGTTCGTGTCATTACATTAATTTTGACCGAGCCTTGGAAATGTGGCTTGAATTTCAAACCTATCGTTTTTATAACCTTTTTTCCTCTTAATTCCGCTCTACCGAAACCAGCACAGTTCTAGGTTTTGATATTTGAGCTGGTTAAAAGAAATTGAAATAGAATTCGGAAAATCATGTATTTTCAGTCCCTCCCCCCACCATAGTCTACCTACTCCCACCGACGTCGTCAGGCGTCTGTTTTGCAAAGAGAAGTATAGGTCGGTAGGTGCGTATGAAAAAAAAATCGTAGACGATCTCACATTAGTGATGAGCGCCGCCGTAGCGACGGCGTAACCCCAACCCCCATCCGGTGGCACCAATTTCTTTGCCCCACCACTTTGACACACTTCACCACTTTGACACATCTCATCACTTTGCACACCGCTCATCTCACTGACTGACTTCCCTTCACAAGTTGCTATAAAGATCCGTATCGCGACACTATCAAAAACCTAATATTGATGTAACATTACAACCTAATCTTCGCTATTAGGTTGTATTATTATTAGTTGACTGCATTGTTGTATGAGAGATGAGAACCGTACATGTATATTTTTAGAGTTGTGTGAATTGAAGACAATTGTCGCTATAATTAATCATTTGTCTCTTTTACCCTAACACGGTTAGAGTGAGGCAGAAGTTACGTCAGCATAAATTTGTGCCTGAGAGGGTTGTCAGAATGTGGGCCTACGTAAATTTCTGAGTTTCTGAGATTTCAGTCTGAGTTACAGCGTCTGTAAATTAGATGTTCTTCGATCGGAAGATTGTGATTTCGAGATCAATTGTCTTTTTTGGAGCCATGCACATTGTAGGTACACTACGCAACGATCGTTTTTAAACACAGTAAACAAGCGTTTGACGTTCTGTCTGGAGTTAAGCAGCGATGTGCTCTACTACGATGGAGAACACACATTAGATCTCTTTTTTTACTCCGTGAAGGACAACATCGTGATGTAACCAGCATATCACAAGATGTGTAAACTCTATAACGGATCGCCGTTACTTATGGGCTCACCACATGGCATACTCTTTGGGATTTGGGGTACGCTTTGGGGTTGCAAAGTGTGAAGTATATTAATTTATTTTTCGCGAAATATTTGATCGGAATTTGTGCAAACTTAGTGATGAGATAAGTTATACACTAGATTAGGATATACCTATGCATAATATCTTTAATCCCCCGTTTCCCACACCCATTACAATAAAAGCTTTTTGTCCCCACAGTTTTCTCCTTTTATTATGTATGTACTAACCCGATAAACGTTGTTCTTCGAATATACATTATAAACAGTGTTTCTCTTCTATTCTGTGCATGTATTATTCATATAAACCTTCCTCAAGAATCACTCTCACGCTATATGAAACCGCATAAAATTCCGTGGCGTAGTTTCAAAGATCTAAGCATTATGTAGGTACTAGCTGGCCTGGCAAACATTATTTTGCCAATATACAATTATTAACAGTGTTTCTCTGCTATTATATATGCATGTATTATTTGGGCCGGGCCCGTTGGTGTAGTGGTCAGCATGTCTGCCTCTGCTTCGTAGGGTCGTGGGTTCGATTCCTATCGGTGACAGGTGCTTAGGTGATGAGGTTTTAAGCACTTGTTGGATGTGTCTGGGTGTTTTATTTATATAAGTATATATTTAAATGAAAAAAAAAAATATATAAGTAAAT
>SJJU01010001.1:0-15109 GCA_012932125.1 Conopomorpha cramerella | reverse complement strand
CGCGAAATTCGACGAAAGGCGGAGCAAAAATACCGAGGCAAATTCAAAGCTTCACTTATCAGTTTCCACGAAAGATAAACATGAAGTAGCAAGTACCTGGGTAACTTTATCATATTATTATGACAAAAAGGTTTATTCTGTGAATACGCTTGAAGTACTTATGTGTTACCTATCACAGAATAATGTTACAAGTATGACTACTATGTACTACACTTTTTTTGTTAACGGGGGGAGAGTTCCCTTCCCTTCGGAGTCCCCATCGTCTGCGGAGGAAGACGACAAGGGTATGTGGTGAGCCCACTAAAAATCCCCCGATGACTTCTTCGCGCGATTAGCCGGCGCCCCCGGAACACCCTGAGTATAACATCCAGGGGGCACCAAAGGATAGAAAGCGGGTCCTCTACTCTGAGGGAAGGGACTTGTGGCCTCGAGGTCTGGCGACGGTGCTGAAGTCATGTGACACCGCCGTGCGCGCGGATCGACCCCCCAGCCCTTTTAGTCGCCTCGTACGACAGGCAAGGGAGAACCTCAGTCCTATTCTAACGCATAGAACAGCAGGGTTTTCGGCGGGACCGACGCTACGGTCGGGTAGCGTCCCGCCGGTGTCGGTCCCCGGATCTTATGGGGTCTGACATCTCCCACCACGCAACGCAATACTGGCCTTCACTGCGGCCGCGTCCGTGCTGGGACGCAGCCTGACCGCTGTCAAACCTACACTACCTACCTACCTACTAGTGGTGAAGCTAGGAGGTAAGCCGGTAGTGAAAAAGAGGCACTTAACCAATGCTTAATTATATTTTTTTATTTGTCTTACTTATTTGAGCTATAGTAAGTCCCTGCGCTACTTGAATATTTGTTAATGTGCCTGGCATAGGCTTGTCTTGTACTACCGGCTTACCCCCTAGCTTCGCCACTACTACCTACACTGATAAAATGTAGTCAGTAGTCGACGTTAGGTGGCGGATAATGATGACGATGTCTTCTTTTTTGAAGTCGCATTATAAAATACAAGATACCGATTTTTTCCCTATCCTTCATTTTTATGCAAAACGTAAATAATTTAAAACATATCGACAAAATTTATATAGCCTACATGTTGTTCTAGTGTATAAGCTACAATACTGCTGCCGTCCAGTACTTTCTGCGTGAAAGAAGGACAAACATCCATCCATACATCCAGACATCCATTCAAACTTTCGCATTTATAATATTAATAGGATACTATATACCTATTCAAGTATCTGTAAACTGCACTAGAAACTACACAAGTGAATTTATTTTATGTATTTGTATGCCTATAAGATTAGGGTGATTGAGCTCATAAAAGAGTGCTGAATATATTGATTCCCGGTACCCGATATCCCGGTATATCCGGTATTTGGTATTCGTTTCTCCTATGGCGGAGATCTGAAATTGCGCGGGCGGTACCCGTTGCTGTAAGTGATTTACATAATGTCATATTGTGATAGGCCCGCGAACTGTATATCTCGGGTATCCAGCACAGGAATGACGATTCGATGGATTTATTGTATGGATCCGGAATTTGTTTATCGCTTACCGAGTTGTTTTGAATATGAGATGTGTAGGCTCGATTCGGATGCCGCGAATTTCCGCGGATTTACTTACTTGCTTCGACACGTTTGATATCTAGATGTTTTTTTTTTTTATTATGGTTAGGGAGAGTTTGCTGTGGATTTGGGAATGTAAAAGAAATGTTAATTTTCCGTACACAATTTATTAATTTCTGTAATATGAGGTAAGATGTCGTGACAGCCGTTAATGTATTACCTTAATGGAAAGTTAGTTACGTTAAATAATATAAAAAATAGAACTATTTGGTATCGAAGTGCACTTAGTGGTCAGAACATATATTGTGGCTTTATACATAAATATGTCTGGAAATATTAAATATGATAACGGTGTACACGTAGTAAAACTTTGTTAAAACTAAATAAAACCAAATAAGTCATTATATTACGGCTTGTGCCTATCCCGTGGATTAAAAAGCGTGAAGTGAATTTATTTTCTTATTTTTATTTCAAATACATATTTGGTCCACCATTAAAAAATATGAGAATGAGTGACGTACTCGTAATGTAGTCTATATAGGTAGTTTTAAAGTGGAATAACAATTAATCAAAAGCGCCATTTTATATTCAATGACACCCTTACCGGAGCACTTCCTGATTATTCCGTAATTTTTTTTACGAATAAAATAGAACAAATATTAACTTAGGTACCTGAAGAATGATAGATATATCACAAACATCCCACAATTCTTCAATAACACCGTAGCAACAGATCTCCCATGATGTTACGTAGCTACATTAGAAACGTTAACATTTGATAGGCGACGAGGGCGGGCGGGCGCTTCAGGCGGAAGAGAGAAGGCGAACAGAGGGATCCAGTATCGTGACGTCATTAAGGCAGTATAATGAATGAAACACCTGGGACGCGTGGTGCTTTGTTCGTCCCTGCCCGTTCAGCTCAAAGCCGAAACGTGAATACGGATTCATTGACATTGTTACCATGTTTTTTTTTACATCGTCGATACATTACATTCTGTACCTTTTACTCCCAAAGCGGGGTATTCAGAGGTACTTACTACGCAAATGCCCACGGTACACCAAGCGCGTTTGACCCAACGTGATAGGGGATGAGCCCATCGCCGTTACAGGGTTCACACACCTGGCGTGCGTTGCGTACATAAACTCTAAAAAAGAGTCCCAATGGTACACGTCCAGTAGCCGGACTCGAACCTGCAAGTCAAGTATTTGACTAACTGGACCACAGACGCTCTGATAGTATACATTGCGTACCGTGGTCGTGAAATATTTTCTTTATAATAATAGCAACTAGCGGACCCGACAACTTCCTCTTCCGTCCTGTCTTAACAATGAATATTGATTTCGAATTAGTGATTTTTTCCGCGCAATTTTCTTATTGTTTCTTTCATAAGAACTTTCTACGGACAATAAAAAACACAACAAAAATGTCTAAGTAAAAAAGGTCGTATTGCGTGTCCGGGAGGAAAAAAACGGACTAATTTAAAAAAGGAACTAAGTGTACGTCATGTAGTTACGACAATAAATAATTTACAGAGTAACAACATCGTTTAAAATAGCAACATTTTCGAGAAGAAAATTATAAAAGTGATATTTTTTTTGTTGTATCAACAAACGGTGCATTATTCTTGCAGTGAAGTGTAGGGATAATTATGTGCATACAATCATTGCTGTTGTTTCTCACGTCTCCCGGCAGACTATCGCGTAGTTATATCGTCCCCGACACCTGGCGAGTACTTTTGATGGGAACCAACAAATATTTACATAATGTGTTATTTACACCTAAAAGAATAACATTGTACCTAACAATTGACCGTATAATATGTAAGTAGGTACAATAAAAAAAATTGTAACTGACTGCTTTTTGTAAAAAAACATACCGAATGTGGCTTTCTTGTTACACATTACTTAGATTCGACCCGTCCATAGAAACTTGATAAGCTGATTGAGCTTTTTGTATGAAAAGGTGAACGTTTCTGTTCATTACGGGACATTGATCCCGCAATGAAAAGAAATACCGTGACGTGTGTTGACGACGAAAAGAATGCATGTGTCAGCACCCCAGGCCAATTTTCCCCGTGGTGGGGGTCGTAAAGGCGACCGAGGGAACTCTCTAGACCACGGGCTGCAGCGCTCTCTGTGAGTTCAACCACAATACCACTGCCGTCGCCAACCCGCCTGCCGAGCGTGGCGATTATTGGCATTTCCTCCCAAATGATCATGGACATAGGTACCTACTGAACAAGTGTGTTCCATCGTAGACCACATCGCTGCTTAACATCAGGCAGGATGGTGGTCGAACGCTTGTTCATAGTGACAAAAAAAAAACATAATTGGGGAAGGCCCTCCTTCACCATGATCCCTCGTATACTAATCGGATTGACTTTTTGTACGTTTTGTAAACCAAATTTGTGAATGTGAGGTTAATATAGTTCCTAAAAATATATCACATTTGTTGGCTACCATTACAATAGGAGCTTATACCGGTACATTGGGTGCTGAGGAAAGTGAGCCTGCGGTTGAGTTGACAGGGATATGACAGAACCTGAAAAATGGAACATTATTTTAAATTTAATATTATAATAAAGTGTGTGTTGTGTCGCTGTGACTGTGACTGTGTGTTGTGACAGTACAATAGACTAGAGAATTGCGTCTGTGGTCTAGTTGGTCGGACACTTGACTTGTGATCAAGGGAGGGAGGTCGCGGGTTCGAGTCCGGCTACTGGACGTGTACCAATGGGGCTCTTTTTCTCGTTGGGTTAAATACGCTTGGTGAACTGTGGGCATTTGCTTTAGCAAGTGCCTCTGCCTACCCCGCTTTGGGATTAAAAGGCGTGAAGTGTGTTTTTTTTTACTAGAGAATTGACTGACCCGGCAAACCTTGTTTTGCCGTTATACGTTATTAACAGTGTTTCTATGCTATTACGTGCATTTATTACATAACTAAAAAAACTACCTCAACAATCACTTAATCTAGTTAAAATACCCGAATAAAAATCCATTGCATAGTTTTAAAGATATGAGCATACATTGGGGTAGACAGCGAAAGAGAACTGCGTTTTATGTTATGTATTGCTTGATAAACATTACCTAATTACCCTACCGCAATGGGATACAAAAGAGGCTACATCAAAATAATATTTCACTTAATGTTTTTAGGGAGCGTTACTTTTGGTCTTATTTATTTTTGGTCTCTGAGTAATATCAAAAATATAACGTTCCTAATGATATATTACAAATACCAAACCTTATACCAACGAGAAAAATAATATTACCCAACTTTCTTGTACAGTCGGGTAGAAAAAGGCCATTCGAAACACCGGCCCACGTTGAATTACTAGGCATAACCACTACTCGTAGTAAACATAAGAAAAATCCTTCGCCCTCGCCGCGTATTGCGAGAAAAACAAATTAACTGACGCAATAAAACCTCCTAACCCGCATTCTTCACAAATACTTTCGCGAGACCTAAAAAAAAAAGGTGGAAACCAACCAAGTGCTGGACCTCACTTAATTAAACTTTATTCAAAGCGGAGCCGTAAAAAAAGGGGGCCTCTGTCGTTGACATCGGCACAATTAACAATTTCCGACTCACTCGCGTCTTGCGTGAGACCAGCTCACATTATTACGATAATAATCCATACATCGCTATGACTGTGTCGCTTATAACAACACTATAAATTCAGCTAATACGAGTCAAAGTCATAGCATTGTCGTTTGTGTAAAAGCGCCCCGAGGGTCGGGTCTTGAAAGGCTTCTCGTCAAAACGCATTGTGGGTCGGATTAACGACATCCTCACAAAAGACTGGGCTCGTATATCAAAATAAGTCGTCTCCTCTTCCTTCCCGGCCGTTACACTTTACCGACTATAAGAATAGCCCCTTAGAAGTTGAGGCGCGTTCACACTTAGCAAAGGGACTTTTTTTGTTAGAATTTCTCGCATTTGCGACTCGCTACGCTTCCCGCTACGATTGGACCGCGTAGTCCTCGACTTCAATCAGACTACGGCGTAGTAACGTAGAGGCAGCGCCGTAGCTCGTAGCCACGGTACGCCTAGCGTTAATAATTAATTAAACAAGAATATAATTGAGAATTTTAACAATTAGATATTGTTATATACATTGAACATCCGAGCCGATGTTTTCCCGTCGTGGGTTTCGTAAGAGGCGACCGAGGGAGCTCTCCAGAGAACGGGCAGCAGCGCTATCTGTGAGTCAAACCACAACACAACTGCGATCACCAACCCGCTTGCCAAGTGTGACATTTCACCCCAAATGAGGGGGGAGGCCGTCGTCCAGCAGTGGACGTTATGTGGCTGATGATGATATACATCGGCATGTAATTAAGAGTTTCAAAGTGAAAGTGGGTTGTATAATTTTAGTGTACAACGCTCTTATATACTACAAACGCCAAAAGTTATAATAACAGGAATATTCCCGAGATATATTGGCAAAAAGATAAGAGAGCTACAGAAACACTGAGTTGATGTCGTGCAGGATGGACTCTTAAAAGTGACGACATGCAGAAATAACATCAAGAGTACGGATCCTGACCTTGCTTTCGAAAGCAGGCAGTACAAGCTGGCTACACGCTAGAAAGAACAAGAAAGAATATATATTGGACGTGGTTGTTCAGAACTCTTTTCATTTTCAAGAAGAATACTTTTTTTGTTAGTCATGTCAATGTCAACATTGTTCTATAATTTGACGTTTTTATTTTCTCATTGTTTTTTTCGCTCTTTTCTTACCTTTCACAAAATATACAACATTTTACCGAACCAGTTTTGTTACTCCGACTACTCACGTACTACCTACTTCTACACCTGGCGACGCACCCCCTATACAGCGCGTCCAGTGGTTTCACTCATCTACAAGCTTTAACTGTCTACGACACAGAATGAGCATTTTCCAAACCTTCCTTTCCGACCTTGCTTTCGAAAGCGGGCAGTACAAGCTGGCTAAACGCTAGAAAGAAAAGAAGAAAGAAGATCATGAAAGAAGATAATATATTGGACGTGATTTTCCTCATCTACAAGCTTTAATCTGTCTACGGCACAGGATGAGCATTTTCCAGAGTGCGCTAGGGTGTACGTAGCTCAGCCACTCTCATCCAGCCTGTCAGCCTAAAGAACTAGGTTAATCTTTAGCATTGTAAAGTTTAATTCGAATCCGTTCATTTGTTTTTGCGTGCAAGAGCAACAAATATCCAAATATACCTATGCCCACTTTTGCTTTTATATTACTTGTATAATATTTCGATATTTCTTTTATAAGTAGGCAACAATGTAAATATACCCCAATAAACTCGGCTCATGGTGAGAGGCCCCATAATTTGGACCAACCGAGTTTTATGAACAATCATGAACGGTCGCAATAAGGGCCCTAAAGAGCTCCGAATACCGCCTAATGACATAAATAGCTGTAAATATGAACTAAGTATAAAATGCTTTATGATTTACGGTCCATTTTCCAATGACAAATACTCGTATATTATGTTGTAAAATTTACGCTAATGAACTCCTTTAAGAGAATATTTCGAAATGTTTATGAAATCTGAATAATACAGTCATAAACACACTTCATGCCTTTTGACCCCAATGCGGGGTAGGCAAAGGCACTTACTAAGCAAATGCCCACGGTTCACCAAGCGTTTTTAACGTAACATGACAGGGGGTGAGCTCATCGCCGTTATAGGGTTCAACCACTTTCTGGTTTGCGGGTTTCATCACGATGTTGTCCTTCTCCGTACGAACGTTGCGTTGCGTACATAGGCTCTGAAAAAGAGTACCATTGTTACACGTCCAGTAGTCGGACTCGAACCTCCCGATTACAAGTCAAGTATCCAACCAACTGGACCACAGACGCTAATTTAGAATCTATTGGACTATTCTTAGTCCAACAGACAGAGAGTCCACATCCAACTGGGTCAGAGATAAATGTGTAAAATACTGCCTTGAAAACCAGAATGCGAAAATAACTAAGTACTTAGGTAATACATTATTCACCATTCGATATTACTTTTGCGTTAATCCAGAAGATAAGAAACTGGTAGAAAAAAAAAATACTCCAAGCTAAAACTTGCATTGTTACTTTTTCTTGAAAATATTTATTTTACCCAAGAGATCTCTACTACGAAGTTGTGCAAAGTTCGTTAACGACTTCTTTCAGTAACAACTTCACTCCTGAAATGTTTGAGAGGTTTCTTCTGTAGATACAACAAAATATTAAGTAGAATCTAAACAAATGTGTCACGTTTTTAGCGACTGAAAAGTATAAAACAGTGGAAAACTTTTCAAACTGCCCGAGTTGGTCAAAGTGCACAGAGTAAAAGAGTGTCTGTACCGAGTTGAGATGCATTCGCCATTTGCACGTATAGTTCATTAGCACGTAGAATATACCTCGATTATAATTCCCGGAAGCACACGGACATAGTCCCATTCGCGCTACATTTTTTCTCAGTCGAGACAGTTCTGATTTAAAAATATATTATTACGGCACCACTAAATTTCTGCAGTTAGTATGATTGTCTGCCTATGTGTGTCCATATCTCTTAATTGTGTTGGCAAAAACTGAATTATTTGGTTATCACACTTATCACGGAAGCTAGTTAGCAACTCTGGGGTCAAACGCCCATTGTCGTTGACACCCTTACCACTAACCGCCGTTAGGTTTTTATTACGAAGATTTCCGTACTCCGGACTGGATGATATCTAAAGATCTTAAGTACTATCTCGAAAGTTGTCGTAAATACCTTAGCATGGAGCCTCTTGCTTAACACGTGCTCTCAACATGAACATTTCCGTACATCCAAAAGGAGTGGCGTTTGGATGTACGGAAATGTTCAGTCGACCGTTGCCACAAAGCCAATACAATATACGTGCATACCTGAGTATTCCCGCGTAATAAATGCACAACTCAGATAAACGCTAGGCAGAAACAGTTGAAGATAAGTGCTATGAAAGTGGGTTTATAAAGTCATTGGTATAAGCTCGAGCTTACCCAATGAGAAATGTTAAGATTTTGTCATAAATTCGTTAATTGTTAATGCGAAGCCTTAGCTCAATATAAGAAAAACCCTATCACGCCTTTTAATACCAAATAGGAACAGGTTACAAGCACTTGCCCACGGTTCAAGCGACTTGCAGTAGCCGTTATAGAAGGTGGCCATATCGCCATCTCAACGCTCATACGTCCGTTTCGCCACTTGAGCGTTGTGAAGCGGACATAGAACGAAAAAGAGACACATTCGTCTCTAGCTCAGCCAGTTTAGAACTCACAACCTCCCTGGGGCCAGTTCAAGAACTGTAAGAGAACATTTTCAATGTTTTTTTTGTTTGAATTGTTAGTTTTACCTTCATTAAATAGACGTGTTTTTTCGTGACCTTGACCAGTATTGACCAACAAGGGCGAACAAATCAACCTTTCAATCCTTATAAATACCAAATCACCGATTCTAAAAGTGAAATTGTTGTTGTTTATTACTTTGTACTAATAGCCTTATGTTTTGATTGAGTGAACAAATTACATTAGAAAACTGTATGTCCTGTGGAAGTACGTGGTTACGTGGCAATAAAAAATCCAGTTTATGGTACAAACCACCAGAATATGGAATGATTTGACAGAGTTTTTCGGTAATAGTCTGGACGTCTTCAATTCACTGGTGAGTAGGTACGCAATAAGCAAGCGTGTTTAATCGTAGACCACAACCCTTCTTAATACCAAGCAAGCTGGGTGGTCAAACGTTTGGTAAAAAAAACATAAAGGCAAAAACAGTTTTTATTGTGATAAAACAAAAAAACATTTTTGTCTTTTCTACATACATCAATACAATATAAATATCTTATGGTGCTCTCGGCCGTTTGTACTTTTGAATTGTTTTTCTCAATTCAACCATTATAATATCGATGATTCCTATTAAAAATGTCGGATCTACAAAACGGAACATGTACCGGAGAGAAGATAGAAGTTGGTTTTGGATATTAAAACTAAACTACTTGTGATACATACTTCAAATTTACAACAGCTTATAATCTTTGGTATCTTTCATCATCATCATCAGCCCATACCTGTCCACTGCTGGACATAGGCCTCTCCAATTGCACGCCACTGTGATCAGTTTTCGGCTTCTCGCATCCAGCATCTTATTTGATATCTTTACGTGATGAAATATACATATAAGTTTATAGATCTTCATATCGGCAATTTAACGGTGTAGACTAGTGCATATTCCTAAAATAGCACTACAGACATTTTTAATTGGGACCATCGATATATGGTTTTTTGTTGTATGTTTGTCCGCCAATAACTTCGTCACTTATAAACAGATTTTGATTATTACTTTTTTTATTGGAAAGAAGACAATTCAAAAGTGGTCGCATTACGGAGCTAGTCTTTGATGATAGCATACCCGACAAATCGAGGGGAACTTCAAAAAATCATATGGGCGGGCGATTAGTACTGATTCAAGTAGGTTAATTTTTCTTTAAAATTATTTTACACGACACAATGCCAGGACAGGTCGTTAGTCTTCACACAGCCGTGGGTTGAAGCATCGAAGGTCGGTTGAACATCGAACGGTGGCGCTTACGATAACCCGAGATTCTGAATACACTGATCCCTTTACAGCCACAACTTTTGTCTTCCATTGTACGCACCGGTACCTTATCCAGTCGCTTGCTTCGACACAATAGAACACAAAAGCCATCTGACATTTATCAGCACACGACTGACTGACTGTCTCTTAAGAGTATTGTAAGATTCAGCCGTTGGTAAGAACAGCGTAAGATAGCGGTAGATTAATGGGAATTTTTCATTTTGTAAATACATTGACGATCGAAAAAATAATAATACACTTCACGCCTTTTAATACCAAATCGGGGTAGACAAAGGAACTTGCTAAAGCAAATGCCCACGGTTCACCAAGCGTACTTAACCCAACGTGACAGGGGGTGAGCCCATCGACGTTATAGGGTTCACACACCTTGTGGTTTGCGGGTTTCATCACGATGTTGTCCTTCACCGTACAAGCGTAGCGTTGCCTACATAGGTATACGTCCACTAGCCGGACTCGAAACCGCGACCTCTCGGTTACAAGTCAAGTATCCGACCAACTGGACCACAGACGCACTTGTTGACGATCGAAAAAATGTATTATTACTCATTATGTGTCCTAAATACGTAAGGTACACGTAAAATACGTTACTTGTTTAGTTTACTTTTTGAAGCGACTTTTAAAAGAGTTTTTCTCAATTCAACCGCATATATCCTTTTTTATTATTGTTTGCGGATAATTTCGTGGGTTATGAACAAATTTTGATGATTTTTTTTTGTTCGAAAGAGGATATTTCAAAGGTGGTCCCGTGGTAAGGTATCTACAAAATTATTATTTTTTTTTACGAAGAGATTTGATGACACAGGTACGCTTAGTAAATCAAGCGTAGATTTATAATGAAGCGCTAGCTCATTCTATTGTTAGTTACTACCTATGTATTGCTATTCTGTCGACCCTGTAGAACAATAAAAATAGTGTGCTGGAGCCGTTTTATAATATAGACCACTTGCTAACCCGGCAAACGTTGTTTTGCCAATATATGTCATCATTATCAGTTTTTCTCTGCCGTTATGTGTGTATTATACATATAGACCTTCCTCAAGAATCACTCTATCTACTTAAGAAAAAGGTAATATGCCAAAATAAAAAAGTAACCGCATCAAAATCCGTTGCGTAGTTTTAAACATACGGACAGACAGCGGAAGTCGGCTTTGTTTTATACTACGTACCCAATGACTTAGCCAGAGTTTTCCACCTTAGTTTTTGACATGTCTATTTTATACTGCTGTGGTTGTTATATTTGTTTGTTTTTGTGTGTTTGGAATAGTTTGATATAATGATAATAAATCGTATGTGATCCTGTTTTTATGCATTTTCCGTTAGCTTTTAATAGGCTAATTGGAATTAGGCGGAAAACAGATATAATAGAGTTGCCCGAGACAATAACCGCTAATAACGTTCACTAGTCTGCTTCTTGCAGCGAATGCTAAGAAAAGCGTGCACTTCCACTGTAAGCGCGCGAATCTTCTAGTCGATTGGTCTTACTGCTATTGCACGCACAATAGAAAGAGATGGAGCTTCTAAATTAGCTCTACTCTTTGTATATTAAGCGTAGAGCACGTAACATTGATTAGGATATAGAGTAGGTACATTAAGAAAATATACCTAAACTATTACTACTAATACTTTTATCAGTCTGTTCTCCTTAATTACTCATATTTTTGTTATACTTACCTCTGTAATGAGTAACAATGTTCATAAAATCTTGTTAATTTTAAAATAGGTTACCAACCGCCTAAGTGTGACTGACAAACTATTAATGGAAACTGTTTTGGATAAGGTGATATTTATACAATTTACTTTATGTACTAAGAACTCTGTATGTTTCCTATACTAAATAAATAAATAAACAAAAATTATATCTTTGAGGACAATAATATTAGAAAACTTTTCAGCGTAGGCCATAATTATCTAACTATAAAACCTAAAACTTCCGAGGAATTCAACGAATTAATCATTACAGCTGAAAATAAACTTAATTAACTTGATTACCAAAAGCTGTATTATGATCCTTTTAAGATTATCCAAGTTTTCGTATAAATCACTGTTTTACAACCCACTGTTTATTTAATTTTTTCGTTGCACTCCACCCTTAAAAGACTAGTTCAACTTCCAACTTCATTACTTCCACACACTTTTCCAAGAAGAGAGAGGTTTATTTTTTTTTTCATAACACAGCACAGCCAGTGGTGGCTGTACGGGCCACAATCTAGGTGCAATAAAAAAATAAAGATGGCGGCAAGATCCGGCGAGTCGTAAAATTCCCGCGCTAACTCATCTGAGATGGAAATCAGTCTTCCATATTCGATTCATGAAGCTGCCATTTGTTCGGAAAATTTACGTGAATTATAATTCGTTGTGGGTGCAATGTAGCATTTTTTTTATATTACTTTATACGTACAATTGATATTGGGGGGAAAACATTTTCGTTAACAAAAAATCGGAAAGTCCTGCTACCTAACTGCTATCAAAGTATTAGGTAATACATAATATAGTGTAGTATACGTATATAGTTCTACCGTGCTGTTATAACATGAACGAAAAAAAGAACTGATTTCAACCAGTCAATTTTAACAGATTTGTGGTTTTCACATGGATGCCATTGTCGGCACCAGCTTTCAAAACAAACAAGAATCATAAACGACAAAGTTATCAGCGAATAAACATAAAAAAGCATACATGGTGGAATTGAGAGACTAGTCTCTGCCTACCCCTCTGGGAGACAGGCGTGAAGTGTATGTATGTATGTATGTATGAGAGACTAGTTTTCTGAAGTTGGTTAAAAACACTTACTTTTAATTTTCTAATATTTCCTTGGTTAGCGAAGAATGTTGAAATGCTTTTATATCAAATTAACTGTCTCGGCAAACATTTATGTTGCCATAAGAAGTCGAAATACCCCGTGTATTGAAAGAAATATGGACTATAAGAATTCCACGTGTGATTCAAGACCAAAATTAGCCAGATCGGTCGAGTTTTAGCGAGACTAACGAACATAAATTCATTTTTTATATAATAGAGATATAGAAAACATTTTATACTTTATACTCGTATTATAGATATTTCGTTTGGTAGGATTTTGTTCAGTAGCGCATATACCGAGAGAAACAAAAAATCATTCACAGAACAAACTTTAACAGAAATTCCTTTACAGAAAGACGTCCATACGCCCTGAACGACCTCTGATAGGAGAATTAATGTCCTTCACATACGACAGAGAATCCTTATTTCATATTTTTTTATTACGTATATTAATTTAGTAATTTAAGAGCGTATGTGATTCAGTGATCAGTTGTATTGATTCAGGCTTATGATCGGGTGGTCGCGGGTTCGAGACCGGCTGCAGGATGTATACCAATGGGACTTTTTTTAGAGTCTATGATGTATGTAACGCACATACGGTGAAGGAAAACATCGTGATGAAACCTGCACACTACAAGGTGTGTGAACGTTGGCGATGTGCTCACCCCCTGTCACGATGGGTTAAATACGCTTAATGAACTGTGGAAAACCGTGGGCATTTGCTTTGCCTCTGCCTACCCCGATTGGTATTAAAGGGCGTGAAGTGTATTTTAGCGGTTTAGACTTTTCATACAAAAGTATTTTCCCGTTACTTCCCGTTCCCGTTGGAATTTCTGGAATTCCTTTCTTAGTGCGCCCCTAGGGTACCTAAGTTACGTAAAAAATTCAAGTGCCTAAGTTTAGCCGTTTGGGCTGTGCGTTGATATGTCTGTCAGACAGTTTCTCCTTTTATATATTTAGATAAAACAAAGTCGCCTCCCGCTGTCTGTCTCTATTGTATGTTAGATTTTTAAAACTGCGGAACGGAATTGAATACGGTTGTCTTGAGTAGACAGAGTGATTCTTGAGGAAGGTTTATATGTATAAAATAATGTAAACTTTTTAAAATTAGGGATGAGTGAACGTAAAGATTATAAACGTAAGCGTAACCAAATATAATAAGCTAAGCTATCAAGAGTTACACGTGTTATTGTGAGTCAACTATAACAGATAGACATATGCTATTACGGGATATATTTTTATATAGAATATTTCCGCCATACATGATTTCTATGTAACTTTAACCATTAAGGCTGCACACGCGACGGAAGCTTAAAAATTGGAGTAACTTCTCCCGTTTTCCCAAAATTTCCCTTCACTACTCTGCTCCTAATGATTGTAGCGAGATAAAAAGTATCCTACAACCTGCGCAGGAGTATGAAGAATAATTGTACCAAGTTTCGTTAAAATCCGTGGAGTAGTTTTTGTTTCTATAAGGAACATACAGACAGACAGACAAAAAAATTACTGATTGCATTTTTGGAATCAGTATCGATCACTAATCACCCCCTGATAGTTATTTTGAAAACTTATTTCATGTACAGAATTGACCTCTCTACAGATTTACTATAAGTATAGATATAGAAGATAGTGTTTATAAAAACTCGCAGCCGTAAATAAATGTGAAAATATGAAGTATAATGCAATTTTACTATAAGTAACTTAATTTTGATATTCACATACGGGCGAAAGGGGAACGTTCACGAACATTCGGAAAATACTTAAAACAGGTGTGTCAGGTCCATTAATGTAGTTTAAATACACACGTACAATTTCAGAAAGGCTGGAGAAATTTGTGCAATTATTTTTTTATTCTGCTCATAATGGTTATTATGATTATTAAATTGCACACATTATACTATTTCAAAATTAAAATTCGCATTTTGTAATGAAACGCGCACAGACATTATAACTCAATATTGTTCACCGGGTGTATAGGCGCGAATATAACCAAAGACAAGCTCGAGCTTACCTTTGTTATTTTACTCGACGACGTTTCGACGCAGTTGCATGCGTCGTGGTCACGAGTGGACTGGAGTGCGGCGGCTGCGACGTTCCCTGGTTTGAGACGAATCCGCAACTACCCTCAAAGA
>SJJU01010000.1:0-22163 GCA_012932125.1 Conopomorpha cramerella | reverse complement strand
GCAGGCTAAAATACAGGAGGAGCAGTACATGAAGCTGTGTATCAGTCAGCGGGAAGCCGACGAGAGACAAGCTAAGGTCCAGCAGGAAGCCCGGGAAGCCCAGGAGGAACAGTCGTGCATGCTCCGTGAAGTACGGGAGGCCACGGCAGACTGGAAAAGAGAGATGGCGGAAGTCCAAGAGAAGCTGACTGATATGGATATAAAATTTGAGGGCCATATACAGAATGTCAACGAGAAGGTGGAGGACTACGCCGCTGGCCTACAGGTGGTAAAAAATGATATCAGAAAACTGGAGGCCAAGGTGGCTACGGGTGCCTGCGGATCCGACATTGCTGTTCCTGTAGGTGGAAGGTTTAAGGTTCCCCCATTCGATGGCACTTCTTCATGGACAGCATACAAGCTGCAGTTTGAGTCTGTCTCTCAGGCGAATGGGTGGAGTAAAGACCAGGCGAAGACAGCACTCACCTTGGCCTTGCGAGATGAAGCCCTCACTATACTGGAAGCATTGGGAAACGAGAGGACATACGATCGCCTGCTTGAGGCATTGGAGGCTCGATACGGCGATAAACATTTGGAGCACGTCTTCAGAGCCCAGTTGAAGGACCGGACCCAAGGCCGTAACGAGTCTCTACAACAGTGGGCTTTGGAAATCGAGAAACTGGTGAGAAAGGCGTACCAGACAGCGTCGGCCTCGTTTGTGGATAGCATGCTCGTACAGGCGTTCATTGACGGCATTCGTGAGTTGGAGGTAAGAGCTGCTGTTCGATTGGGGCATCATGGAAGCCTAAAAGACGCAGTTGCACATGCCTTGGAAGTAGAAGCTGTTCGACAAGACTCTCGACCCTATAAAGTGAGAGAGGTTTCAGTCAGTGAGTCGTCTTCTAAGAGCCGAGAATACAGCCCACGTTGCTACCGGTGTGGAGAAAGGGGGCATTTGCAGTCCAATTGCCCAAAATGGAGCAATAGGCGTCGATCAAATCTGGATGCCGCTACGAAATCTACTGACACTGGTGCAACAGAGCCGCAGCAGGGAAACGAGTAATAGCCAGGACTAAGGGACGAGTACTGGCTGGTGGTCGAAATGTCCCAGTTGTGATCTCACAAGCAAACGACGGGAATAGCCTGGTCGTCAAAGGAGGAATTGGACGAATAGCATGTCAACTTACCATCGACACCGGAGCTTCTCGGACAGTAATTAGTTCTCGGCTACTTAAACACCTGACGAGAGATCACCTAGTCCGACCTAATCATCTAAACCTTCAAACGGCTACCGGTCAGTACATTTCCGTCCATGGGGAGCAAGAGGTGGAGATGAAGATAGCCGAAAGGAGTTATTGGCACAAAGTCATCGTCGCCAACATCGTTGATGATTGCATTATTGGGTTAGATTTTATGCGTAGATACAACTGTAAAATTGATGTTAAAGGTGGCGTCCTTAAAATTGGGACTGATGAAATACCCATGGAAGGTGGCGTAAACGGGAATGTCTACTGTGCTCGAAGGACGGTTCTTCAGCCAAAGTCGCAAGCCTTAGTTCCAGTGAAATTGCCGTACTACACGGGACGAGGATCTCACCGCTGCGTATTAGTAGAAAAGCTAGATGATGACTGCCCTTGGATAACCGCTCGAACCATCGTTACAACATCATCTGCAGCATTTATAAGGGTCCTGAACCTGAGTGATACCAAATACGCATTGCAGAAAGGAACTCGTATAGGTACTTGCGAAGAGATTTCTTGGTTAAGAACGTGTCAAGGTACAGACGTGAACACAGGGCTGTCAAATGGAAAAATGGACCTGGGAAGTCTATTGGACAGTTGCCAAGAAGATCTCAGCATGGAAGAACACACAAAGGCGCGTAGTCTATTACTGACATATAGTGACATCTTTTCTCTACACGATGGTGATATTGGAAGGACTGGAGTAGTTCAGCACGAAATTAACACTGGTGAGATCATGCCTATTAGACAGCGTCCTCGGCGAGTTCCAGTGGCTCGGGAAAACGAAGTGGAAAGCATGATTGAGGAAATGCAGGGAAACAGGGTGATCGAACCTTCAACCAGCCCTTGGTGTTCACCGGTCGTTTTAGTAAAGAAGAAAGACGGCACATTGAGGTTTTGCGTAGACTACCGCCGACTTAATGATGTGACCAAGAAGGACAGTTACCCCTTGCCACGAATCGACGACACTTTGGATACTTTGAATGGGATGAAGTGGTTCTCCACGTTGGATTTGAAAAGTGGCTACTGGCAAGGAGAAATCAAGGAGGGAGACAAAGAGAAAACTGCCTTCTCTACTGGCAAAGGACTATGGCAGTTCAACGTCATGCCCTTTGGATTATGTAATGCTCCAGCTACATTTGAGAGATTAATGGAACAAATACTAGCGGGACTACTTGGAGATACATGCCTTGTATATTTGGATGACATCATCATCATTGGCAGAGACTTCGACGATCACCTTGTCAAGCTAGAGCAAGTTTTCTCCAAATTACGAGACGCAACACTTAAGCTTAGTCCCAAGAAGTGTTCGCTGTTTAAGCGTAAGGTGAATTATTTGGGCCATGTTATATCAGCAAATGGAATACAGACAGATCCTGAGAAGATTAGTGCCGTATAGGATTGGCCGATGCCGAAGGATAAGACTGCAGTAAGAGCCTTTCTGGGTCTTTGCTCGTACTACCGAAGGTTCGTTAAGAACTTCCCTGACATAGCCAAGCCACTACACCAGCTGACTGAAGAAAAGCGACCATTTGTCTGGACTGATCAGTGTGCTTTGGCATTCAACCACCTTAAAGAAAGGCTTTGTGAAACGCCTATTCTAGGATACCCGGCTCCTGACATGGACTTTATTGTTGACACCGATGCAAGTAACACGGGTATTGGAGGTGTCTTGTCACAGAAGAAGGGAGATCAGGAAGTCGTGATCGCCTACTTTAGCAAATCTCTATCGAAACCAGAAAGAAATTACTGCGTCACCCGGAGAGAACTGCTCGCTGTAGTAAAAACCTTACAGCATTTCAGCAAATATTTACTTGGCCGTAAGTTTCGAATCAGGACCGACCATGCAGCTTTGAAGTGGTTACTGGAGTTTAAAAATCCTGAAGGTCAAGTAGCTCGCTGGATTGAGCAACTCCAAGAGTATGACTTCCACATCGAACATCGCAGCGGAAAGTCACATGGAAATGCAGATGCCCTGTCCCGAAGACCCTGCCCGGACGATTGCAAGCATTGCTTGAGACAGGAGGATAAAGACTGCATCAGGATGTTGCGGACGGATTCAGTCAGGAGTGACGACGCCATGAAACAAGCTCAGCAGGAAGACCCAGACATTAAACCCATTTTCGATTGGGTCAAATCTGGAGTACCTAAACCAACATGGTGTGACGTCGCCCCATTGAGTACGACAGCAAAAAGTTACTGGGCTCAGTGGAACAGTTTAATGATTCACAACGGTGTATTGTGCAGGAAATGGGAATCGACAAATGGGAAGGATGCCCATCTACAAGTGATTATCCCTAAGAAAAGGGTAAAAGATGTGCTTCGATCCTTTCATGACGATGTTTCCGGTGGACATCTTGGTGTGAAGCGGACATTAATGAAAATTCGGCAACGATTCTACTGGATTCATTGTCGCGAAGATGTCGAGGACTGGTGTAGGAAATGTGTCAATTGTTCATCAGTCAAAGGGCCACATACTCGTAGTAGGGGTGCGCTAAAGGTGTACAATGTTGGGGCACCTTGGGAAAGGATAGCGTTGGACGTCGCGGGACCATTTCCAACATCTGATGCCGGAAATAAGTACATCCTGGTGATCATGGATTATTTTACCAAATGGCCCGAAGTGTTTGCGATTCCTAACCAGGAAGCTACGACAGTTGCGGAAAAATTGGTGATGGAGGTATTTTGTCGTTTTGGTGTCCCTCTCGAAATACACAGCGACCAAGGCAGAAACTTTGAATCCCAAGTGTTTCAAGAGACATGCAGAATCATGGGGATCCATAAGACGAGAACAACGCCATATCACCCGCAATCTGATGGAATGGTCGAAAGGTTCAACCAAACACTGGAACGACATTTGGCCAAGGTGGTTGATAGTCATCAAAAGGATTGGGATAGGCACATACCTCTTTTTCTGCTGTCGTACAGGTCGGCAACACATGAGAGCACAAACATGACTCCTGCATGTGCGAACTTTGGAAGAGAACTGCGGTTACCGGCAGATTTACTAACCGGAAGGCCCCCAGACACACCTATGTCCATAACGGGTACGCGAGTGACTTACGAAATCGACTAGAAGATGTTCACAATCTTGTTCGAGATAATGGACTTCAAGCCAGTAACAAGATGAAAACACGCTATGATCGTAAGTCTAATCAATCAGGATTCGAGGAAGGTTCGCAGGTGTGGTTGCACAACCCTTTGCGTAAAAAGGGAAAGTCTCCTAAATTGTCACCAAACTGGGAGGGCCCATATAAGGTGGTGACCAAGATCAACGATGTGACATATCGCATACAGAGAAATCACCGCAGCCCATGCAAGGTTGTGCACATCGACCGGCTGGCCCGATACTATGGAGTTAATCATGCTCGAGACGAGCACGTTTTAGAAGGGGGTAGTGTTACGCCCCGGGGTCGAGAAACAACGGCTAGAATGCCGTAGAGGTACGTCGAACATTCGAGAGGCCTACAGAACATTCCAGTATCCAAGTCGACGCATACAAACCACTACACAGTGCCTATATGCGTCAGGATGTAGTAGAAGGATCTCGAAAGATCGAGAAAAGTGTGGTATATTTCGGAAGCCACAAGTACTTACCTCACCACAAGTAGGTATACACCTACTTACCTACTGTTCGGTGTAGGTAGGTATAAACACGCGAGCCGTCGATGCGACTCACAAGTAGGTATAAATCTACTTACCTACTGTTGGAGTAGGTATAAACACGCGAGCGGGCCGAACGCGACGGTTAGGTATTTAATTATTATTATTAGAAGTCGACTCGAGAATGTACCTGAACCTACTCGAATGTTCTGGATTGTGTACCGTGATATATAAAGAGCGACGATCGAGTCGGCGGGACAGTTTCAACTAAACAGCGATATAGTGAACATCAAGAGAGAAGACTAAAGAGTGATAACAAGTGATTGTGTGATTGTAAAAGTGTGTATTAGCGGTTTTAGTTTAACGATTGTAATTAGTTTGTGTAATTACAGTGCCGGAATAAAGTGTAATTCTTGATTTTCGTAACAGTGTCATTTTTCTATCGGTACCCACCCCCCACGTACGTAACAATATGTATACTATACGCGCTCTTTACATGGGCATTCGTTCGTGCTCTCGCGACAGACGAAATTACATACCTATATGTATACTCAGAGTGTATAGGCGTATAGGTATGCGAGAGCGCTGTATGCTAAACGCAGCCTTTGCATGGGCATTCGTTCGTGCCCGCGCGACAGACGAGATTGAGAGTTTTTTATATTTATTTTATAAATTAATATAAAAGGGAAAATTTATTTATTTAAATATTTCGTTTGACTTGTTTTCTTCACTTGTTGTTGTCTTCTGCCTGCACTCCCGGAGTGCAACCCCCATTTTTTTCCTATTTTACCAATACTATGGCGAGTACCTAAAGTACATTTTCTATTTATGATTGGTCTATGCCACTAATGAGCGGCTTATAATCATTTGGACCTAGAGATAATATAATAAAAATAAATAAATACACTTCACGTATTTTAATCCCAAAGTGGGGTAGGCAGAGGCACTGGCTGGAAGTGCCCACGGTTCGCCAAGCGCATTCAACATAACGTGACAGGGGAAGAGCCCATCACCGTTATAGGGTTAACACAACTCGTGGTGTGCGGGTTTCATTTCCCCCGAAAGATGGAAATCATTGGGGGAGGCCTTCGCCCTGCAGTAGAGGTTGACGATGATTCGCGTGTAACAAGATAGCATCCATCCGTCCGAAGAAACATTAGCGTTTACCAATTCAATATTAGTAGCTACTAACTATCCCAGCGATATATGCTTATTACAGGTGCGGCCGGGTCGCGGTTGCGGCGGCGCGCGTGTCGCTAATGGGCGGTCTAGTGACTGATTCGGGGCGATTTGTGTACGTCGCGCGTCGTCGCCGCCGGTCGCCGCCCGTCGCCGCTAGTCGCGCCATCCGTCACGCGACCAGTTGACGGTGACGCGGCGCTCACTGGCGCTATACGTCATCGTTTGTGATAGCAGACGTTTGTGTATATCGTCGCCTTAATTCTAATAAAGCATAAGTCATTTCGAGCAATTTTTGTTTTATTTGTCATTTCGATAGAGTAGACAAAACTACATTCATCTCTTTCTTGCGTCCACAAACTTTGTTAGTAAGAAAGAGAGCAAATTCCGTTGAAGTAATAGACAATAACTCACGTCAATATTTTTAAATTCTAATAAGAGGTAGTGAGGTCCGTTAAAAATTTTTAACGTGTGTACGTATTACTTCAACCGAATTTGCTCTCTTTCTTACTAACAAAGTTTGTGAAAGAGATGAATGTAGTTTTGTCTACTCTATCGAAATGACAAATAAAACAAAAATTGCTCGAAATGACTTATGCTTTATTAGAATTAAGGCGACGATGTGTGTAGATCTATAACTGCAGAACTAGCACGCGCGTCAAGTACGACTACCACCGGAGGGGTTTTAGTCGGTGAGAGTCCGACTGGGCGACTGGGCATTAATGGATTCCCCTCCGAAAAAAAAGCATACGGTATAGAACAAATTCTCGCTGTGATTGGCTGCTATGTCACACATCTTGAGACTTAGGTTGGTCCGGGGGTAACGTTAGGGGCGCAAAGGTCGAGTTGGAGTATACCCTTGGGGGCCTTACTGGACCTATGAAACGTGCGAAAAGCAAAAAAAAAAGAAAAAAATTGGTTCTGGACTTATTTACTGAATATTTTTGGTCGATTTTGTATGAAGCTAGGGACTTAGGGGTTTTTTCAACCAGTCGCAGTGTCTGGTATGTCTTGTTGTCGTTTCTTTTAGCTGGGGTTCGTAAAACCGGACATACAGTAAGTCAAAGTCGTGACAAAAACTCATTAAAACGTGAGGGTGGACCATCACATTTCAATGCTGCGTGGAACACATTACACGGGAATAACAAATTGAACAAATAGGAGTCCTCGCCTTTGCTTCTCACTCTCACTACATTATTTTTCATCACAAGCACATTATTACAGTGATTCCACCACATTAACACAATAATTGTAGCGAAAAATTAATTTTGAAAATGAGAAATAAAGAAGTCTTTTGCATCTCAATGCTTCCCGAATCGCCACCACCTACAAGGTTTTTTAAGAAGAAAATTTTGTTAGTGTCACGTTCCAGAAAAAGGTAACTTTATTTTTTAAAGTGAACTAACGTGATGCCTCAAGCTGTTAATGGGAAATTTTCAGGGTTGTTTCTCTTAGTTATGACAGATGGCGCTAGCTGTATTAGGGGGACAAATGTCAACTAAATTACTAACTTCAAGCAGTCCGTATTGAAGGCGACAGTAATTTTTTTTATTGTTTGTCTACATGTTACAAAAGAGTCAGAACTCACCCAAATAATAAAAAAAAACGTACTGGAATATAACTGACAGAAGTCCCCCTGGATATCTACTAGCGACATCTAGATAAGAAACTTATGGAGTTTGAAAATTCCCCATTTTACTTTATATAATTATTACCGCTCCCAAATGAGAAATACTTAGTTGTGTGTCTTGTGAAAAAGTATCTAAGGACATAAGTACCTACGTACTAGCTCATATAATACTGCAAGCAAGTTGCTAAGGAATCCTAACATACGCCAACCTATATGAAAACCTTATATCCCTTCCTAATAAAAGTTGTCCTATTCTATCATACGAAATTTCTGGATGTGTGTAAAATACAAAACACTAATCAAGTTACATAATGCACAACATAACTTAACACATTGCCGGACAGTAAAATAGACACAATAGATTTTTTTAATGTTATGTTGCCTATAGGTTCACTGTCCGAAAGAGTTAAGTAAGAGTTTTTTCATAGATATTTTTTTATTTAATTCGCGAATATAATCAAATACCAGTGCACAGTCCACTCGTGAGCACGACGCATGCAACTGCGTCGAAACGTCGAGTAAAATAACAAAGGTAAGCTCGAGCTTGCCTTTGACTATACACACATCAAAAGTGTCTAGGGATCAAGTACATTTTAGAACAAAAAAAAAAAAAATACACTTCACGCCTTTAATCCCAAAGAGGGGTAGGCAGAGGCACTTGCTAAAGCAAATACCCACGGTTCACCAAGCGTATTTAACCCAACGTGACAGGGGGTGAGCCCATCGCCGTTATAGGGTTCACACACCTTGTGGTGTGCGGGTTTCATCACGATGTTGTCCTTCACCGTACGAGCGTTGCGTTGCGTACATAGGCTCTGAAAAAGAGTCCCATTAGTACACGTCCAGTAGCCGGACTCGAACCCGGGACCTCCCGGTTACAAGTCAAGTGTCCGACCAACTGGACCACAGACGCAATCAAGAATATATTTTACTAAAACTGAATTCATTCAAAATGTGGTGATAAGTCATTAATACATACAGGCATGGGAAATTAGGTAGAAGAACAATCCAGAAGATTAGATTTGATTTAAATAAATTAGATTTTTTAGAGCTATAAATGTTCTTGACCCCTAGACACTTTTGATGTGTGTACTTGCGTCGATATACGCCAGTAAAAATATAGAGCTTTCTCATAGTCGGGCAAATTATGGGCAAGATTTGAACAGTGAAATAATTTTCCACCGCATTTCGGTGGATTGTCCGTGTGTGTCCCGGGCAGCCGGCGCCGGGCGGCGGGCCACCCCGCCGCTGCGTCCGCGCTACTCGCCGCAAAATGTAATCATGAAAAGCGAGGAGTCAACGCCACCGGCGGCGGCCACACTCATCGGCTTTTCAATATTGTGCACTGATATGGACTGAGAGGTTTAAAATTGATTTCCATGATGGGTTGTTCTTGTATTACGCAGTTTGGTATCGTAATACAATAAGATGTGGGTGTGCTTATGAAATTAATTAATTCAGGATTGGCATATAGTCTTCCCGAAAGATATAGATATATAGAAGCCGAAAACAGATCACAGTGGCGTGCAATTGGAGAGGCCTATGTCCAGCAGTGGACAAGTATGGGCTGATGATGATGATGATGATGATATAGTCTTACTAGATTTATTAGGTCCATTGAATATCGCTTAAGTTGGGTACTGAGGAATGGTTACTTATCGTGATATAACATTCGCGATGAGTACATATTTTTTTAATAGAAAGTTTTCTAGTTTGTTTATGTCAGAATATAATATCTCTTTGAAGTTCTAATTGTAGAATTTGTCAAAAAAAAAAAAACAATCCTTATGTGTAGCTCTTCAATACTTACATAATACAGACAATGGACGTGAAAGGTACACATACTCAAAATGGGGATCAAGTACATTTTAGAAGATTGCAATCACGAATATATTTTACAAAACTGAATTCATTCATAATTTATTCAAAATGTGGTGATAAGTCATTGATATATGCATGGAGAATTAGGTAGGAGACCAATCCAGAAGATTAGATTTCATTTAAATAAATTAGATTTATTTTAGAGCTAAACATGTTCTTATAAAATGTACTTGATCCCTAGACACTTTTGATGTGTGTACTTGACAATATTTTCTACGTCGCGGGACCGGCTCGGTCTCCGCGGAACACTCCGCCGTGTCCGGTTGGCTAGTTGCAGTGTTGTTCATCCAATAGTGATCTAAGGGCGTGACTGCCGGCTGCGTTTTGATGTGTGCATATGTATACTATATACAGTAAGCTAGGTAAGGTACACGTACCCTTAGCGCTTGTCCGACGCTCTGTCCGAGCGCGTACTGCTCGCCGAGGTGTCTCGCGAAGGCCTTGCCGGGGTACAGCGGGTGGAAGGCGCCCCCTATCGGCCGGAACGCGCCGCAGCCGAAGCCCTGCAGCGCCGGGTGCAGGAACTGCGGCGCCATGTGGTGCAGGAATCCCTCCATACTGGCCTGGCGATGGGAGTACGTTTTAGTCTTCTTGAGCTGGTAGATATACTGTTAGCGCAAAGCTTCCACAAAATATGAAAGATCAAGATGTTTAATTTCTTAAGAGCGCTGTAATGAGATGATGGAAATAAAATCCAGGTTATGACGTTTCAAGGATGCTTTGTTGATGTCTTGGTACCAAGTCAGACCATGAAGTCCTCGGTTCAGCCATTAACGTTAGGTCATAGCAGTTCTAGTTGTTGCTTCACAGGAAAATGAATGAAAAAGTACCAAAGTTAGTACCGCCAAATCCTATGATCTTAAATTAAAAATATACTAATTTGACTTTTGTTCTCTATACTTTACAATTTAATTATAATAACGGTTTATTGTTAATACTTATTATTATTTGTTGGTGTTTTATGCAGACAAATTAATCTGTAATAATTTACAATCACGAGAAACGTTTGTCCAATTAAATAAGGCAATCAAATTGCAAGTAAACACAAACAATTAGATCAGCAATTCTAACTAATGTGGCTGTCAATCACCCAAGACAAGAGCTCTCGGGCGGGCGCTGCAAAGCGGCGTCTGTTGGCCCGCCAATTACTCTGCGTGCTTCTGTCAATATAGGTGAGGATCCAGCCGCCCGCCCGAGACATTGCGCGGGGCAATTTGTCCTCATTAGCACACTTGTTGACGTAATCAATTGAGCAGCTCCTTTGAGCAGGTGGCTGCTTTGACTGGTGTAAACACGCCACCCACAGCTTTATAGGAGCGGCGAAGGCGGCCAGCTGCTCGCCCTCTATTGTTGCTCCTAACGTAAACACTCTCCTATGGAAAGAATGACAGGTCGCGGCTGCTACGCTGTTTGTTTTCCGTTGTTCCGCTCGCGCGGACCGCTGTAATTTCTAGATTTGTTTACGCTACCGGCGCTCGATTATTTGTGCAGCGTTTTTTTTTTTCGTGTGCGCGCAATAGGTTTTCTTTATACATATTGTTTGGGTTGAATTACAATTGGTTTTTTATGGCGCCGTTTAGTAGCGGTGAGTAAGTAATAAGTTTTCCGGAGGGCGATGGGCTGATTTATGCCGCGAAGGAATGCGGGAACATTCCAATAAGGCTGATAACAATCATGGCCGGCGGCGGCCGGGAGGCACGCAATTAGAGCTATTTTTTTCAAGTTTAGGAACCGCCGAGGACCCGCGGCAAGCAGCGCGGGGCGCCGCCGCCGGGCGTGGGCGGGACGCGGGAGGGGGCCGCGGGGGAGGGGGCGCATTCCGGGGACGCGTATTCACACCATTTTCGCTATTTAAATAGGTTTACGGTTTTTCAAGTGTTTTATTGAATTCCATGAACGGTACAAATAAATAAATCTGGTAATCTATTACACGGTTCCGTAGACGTAATTGTTTTATGGGTGAATCGCAGTGGCGTGCACACCATATAGGCAAACCTACCTTAATATTTTGGCTACCCGACCGAATAATAGAGTTATTGCTAGATCTTTTTTTGTTGTACTCACGACATAGGCTGACGAAGGTCCTGTGTTTTGTGCGTGAGTAGATAGGTACCTATACCTCTATTTCGTAAAGACAAGTTGGGCATACATACATAGGTGTCAATCCGTGGGGATTACTACGTGCGTACGTGTCGTAAAATCCACTGCACGCCACTGTTGAATCGGAACACCGATGTTCTTGAAATACAAAACTATGTTTTAACTTATTTTCCTTAAAATAGCATCATACAAGTATCTAATATCTCTATAACACAGTGGCGGGCTGAACACTAAAAGTATAATTTTTTTAATTACCGACTTCAATAAAAGGAGGAGGTTCTCAATTCATTTGTATTATTGTTTATAATTTTTACATAAATCCTTTGACTATTTTTAGAAGGGTGAAGACCAGTTTGGTAATTGAATTTCGATAGTTTTGGTGAATAACTTCGACAAGTGGAGATGTCACTGCGCTGCGTGACAGTTGACATCGGACTATTTTAAAAGGCGTGGAACCTACATTTTTATTTTTGCCACAATGAACAAGCGTTTGACCACCATCCTGCCTGATGTTAAGCAGTGATGTGGTCTACGATGGAGCACACTTGTTCATTAGGTACCTACGTCACCCCAGTGCAAGTGTTTTGAAGACCTTCAGACTGTACGGCGTAGGAAACAGACTCTCTTAATAATTACTTACATAATTTTAATGAACAAAGAGCCGAATTCAACCATTGCCAGCCGCCCAAAGTTCAAAGGTTACCCTCGGTTTTTCGGGTTTGCCATTATCAAATCCTGATTTTCTTATCATGGGTGATTCCAAGGGGGATATTGGCAAGGTGGTCCCATATTCTTCGTTCTTTCCATAAAAAAAAAATCCTAAAAATCGGTTCGTAAACGACTGAGTTATTTTAGCGAACAAATATAAAAATAAGGAAATACTTAGATTTTTCGATCGTATTGAGAAATACTATTTTTTTTAAGTCGTATAAAAAAACAGGTAATTATGTTTGGCAATCATAATCATCATCCCATACTTGTCCACTGCTAGACATAGGCCTCTCCAGGATTGGTAATGCAAATACTTAAATGATTTGATTACATAACAGTAAGGGTCCTAAAATAAACACGGTACATATACTATTCCCCTGTTACACCAAACTCAACTTAACTTGTCAGTTGTGTGTATGTATAGTGTGTAAATACGGAATAACCAGTTTTAATAGAACTGTAACAAGTTAGGTTTAAATTACACCGAGTTTTTTAGTTAGTGCGATAATCTATATAAATGAAAATGAATCGCCGTTCGTTAGTATGGCTAAAACTCGAGAACGGCTGGACCGATTTGGCTAATTTTGTCTTGAATTATTCGTGCAAGTCCAGGGAAGGTTTAAAAGGTGTGTTTCATCCAATAAACGAGGTACAAAGGCTACTTCCTATGGCAAAACAAAAGTTTTCCGGGACAGCTAGTCTACAATACAAAAATGGATCGCAAAATGTGTTGGTAAACGCATTATTCCGGAACGATTGGACCGATTTCGCTAATTCTTTTTTTTACATGAAAGAAAAAACATGACATCCATTGCTGCCTCTCTGGATGTTTATATTGAATTAATAATATTTATATACATATCAATAGTGCAGACAGGACAACGTCTGTCGGGTAATATAGTAAGTATTTTGAAAGAAAGGAACAACGTGAAATTAATGATTTTAATCAAATTAAAAATACACATGAAACGATTCCCAGACAAAGCAAGTAATTAAAAAAAAACTATGTATTCTATCTTTTAAAAATAACAAAGTCTTCTTTGAGCAAAATATACTATTTACTTGGTTTGGCATTACTTCCCGTGGTGGAGGTCTGTGTGGGGCGACCGAACGAACTCACCAGAGGACGGGCAGCAGCGAGCGCTCTCTGTGAATTAAACAACAACACCACTGCGATCACAACCCGCCTGCCAAGGGTGGCGATTATTGGCATTATTTCCCGTAGTGGTGGTCTGTGCGAGGCGACCGAAAGAACTCTCCAGAGGCCGGGCAGCAGCGCTCTCTGTGAGTTAAACCACAACACCACTGCGATCGCCAACCCACATGCCAAACGTGGCGATTATTGGCACTATTTCCCGTGGTGATGGTCATGGGAATCATGTGGTTGATGATGGAGGTACGTCCGCTAAAAGGTTGAGGTAAGTAACAATTCGCTGTGCAGTGAAAATTGATGAAAATTTTACCGTTCAGTGTCGAGTGTCGGGGCTCATAGCATACTCGTGGTGAGATTCGTCATCTCAATAGTTTCTGAAATACATACACTGACTTAGTAACAACAATAACTTCAAAAGTACCTAAGGAATAGTTTTATGAAGCTCATCCTAAGGCTGTTTGTTAGTGAGTTTTTTAATGGGGGTCCAACCAAAAATTATATGTGTAGCACATCTAAATATATAAAAGGAAAAGCTGACTGACATATCAACGCACAACCCATACGGCTAGCTAAAGAAATTCCACAAATTCCCACGGGAAAGAGAATTAACGGGGAAATATTATAGATTTTTTTATATTTATAGGTTTTTTTTTTATTCAAAATAGGTTTTTGTAAAATTGTGAAACTGTCTCGTCCTATGTATAGCCTAATTCGAACCAATTAAATTTTCCATCGCATGTATAAGTACCTAAAACTAAACAACAAAAGCGAATACGAAAAAAACTGATGCTAAAATATAACAAGTGTTTTGTTACTATCTATACCAATTACCATGTCATATATATTGTTATATTAATACTGACCCGCGACTACTCTTTCCCATGCTGTGGGGTCGACTGGTGGATAATACTTTAGTATTAAGTCCGCCTTTTGTATATTTATGTTGCAATAAAGTATTAAATAATAATAATTGTACTTCTATTGTAATTAAAAAAAAAAAAGTGGTGGATAATTTCTCTTAGACTTGAACTGGCTTTATTGTATTTGGCCGGTACCTAGCAATAGGATTGTGTCTAGGCCCGGTATAAAATGTGATTCGTTTGATTTAAATCGATAAGAAATATAAAAAAAAAATCAGTACAAACCTACTCAGAATATCGTTAGTCTTTGCCTATTCCCCTGAGGGATAAAAAGTACTTTTTTATCATCACTATGACAAGCGTTTGACCACCATCCTGGCTGATGTTAAGCAGCGATGTGGTCTACGATGGAGCACACTCGGTCATTACGAGATTTAAATATTTTTCTGAACCTATTTATTACGGTACTTACAGTGAAAAAAAAAACATTGTGATGAAACTCGAACGACATAAACCATTGTGTGAACCCAATAGACTTACCACTATCCCAGCTTTGCTTAACAATGGGCAATTTTCTTTGACGTTTTTCTCACAGATTTTTGGGCTAGGAACTGTCATTACTGTCAAACTTTGTACACAAGACAAGACATTTATTTTCTCTGACAAGCACATAAAAAGAAAACAATATGAAGAAAAAAATAAAATAAAATACACAATTACAAATGAATAGCCACGGTGTGGCTGTGCTTGTCAGTGAAGAGGAGCAGCATCGAGTCACAGTTACCCGTGACGTTTATAAAGTATTGTTACGCCCGGAGGTTGAGAAACGGCGACATCGAACCTTCGAGATCTTTCTGTTACATGCGAATACCTATTATACTGACAGGATACAAATAGTTGGTTATAGGTAGTTGTACTTCCACCCCACGAATGTTTGATTCCTTCTTCTGGAAAATTCCAGTCGTTGGTGGTAGGTATCCAAGTACAGAGACTTCTAGATGGTTCCATGAGTATCTGTTAGCATATAGGCACTGTGTAGTGGTTTGTATGCGTCGACTTGGATACTGGAATTTTCTGTAGGCCTTCTACGGCATTTTAGACGCCGTTTCTCGACCTCCGGCCGTAACAGTATCAAAGAAAATTCCCCATTAAATGCCTCTGCCTACGGCATATAGGCATCAGAAGGCTTGGTGTCGGTTGTGTGAATCAGCATATCGGGGTGGTCACACATTAGTAACTATGCCACCGACCGACGGAAATTTGACAAACAAGTTAGTAATTAGCTCAATAGCTTTTCATTGAGTAAAATTGTGATGAATATAAGTAAGTTGCAACTTGCGTGGCGGTTTTATCTTTCATATTAGGAACACACAATAGGTATCTTAAGAAATTGATAAAAACTATGCTAACTATTAACGGCGATGAGCTCATCCCCTGTCACGTTGGGTTAAATACGCTTGGTGAACCGTGGGTATTTGCTTTAGCAAGTGCCTCTGCCTATCCCGCTTTGCGATTAAAAGGCGTGAACTGTATTTTTTTAAATTTTCTTATTTTTTTAACCGACTTCAAAAAAGGAGGAGGTTCTCAATTCGACCGTATATATGCATATGCCGTATTCAAATATATATTACTAGCTGTGCCCGCGACTCCGTCCGTGCGGAATAGTGTCTTCGGGTAACAGCTTCAATAATGAACTCTTTTCCGGACAGTAAACGCCTATAGGCGTCATAACAATAAAACATCTATTGTGTCTATTTTACTGTCCGCCAATGTGTTAAGGAGAACTATTTTACAAATATAATACATACGCTGTTTAACATTTTGTAAATACTTCTCCGTTTTTAGCACTAACATTCATTTTGTCTCTTTTGGTTTGAGAAAGGAAAGGTTATAAAGGACGGATGAAGGATAGCGGAAGGTGGCATGAAAATCACCTACTCGTTATATAGTAATATGGTTACCAGAAATGTGGAAAGTTTACCCAGTGACACATTACGATATCGCAGTAATTTTCATACGATGCGTAGCGATAGTACGCTAAAATAAAACTACTTAGGTATCAAACATACACCAAAACTCCGATTTCCATACATTTTGATGTTACTTAACACTTTCGGCAAAACGTTTGCCCGTCGACGACGTGTTAACAATAACACTTCTATTGTCGACCCAAAGAAAGGTTATAGGTCTCTAACTTGGGACCGAAGGGTCAAGGGTTCGCTAATATTGAGACCAGCAAGGTGTTAAACATGATTAACAATGACGGAGAGCGCCTGTGGTCCAGTTAGTCGGATACTTGACTTGCAACCGGTAGTTCGCGTGTTCTAGTGGACGTGTACCAATGGGACTGTTTCAGAGCCTATGTACGCAACGCAACGCTCGCACGGTGAAGGAAAACATCGTGATGAACCCCGCACACCACAAGGTGTGTGAACCATATAACGGCGATGGGCTCACTCCTTGTCACGTTTGGTTAAATACGCTTGGTGAACCGTAGGCATTTTGAGGAGCCCAACAACGTTTCTAAGACCATTGCTCGGGATCCTTTTACACTCTGTATATCTATAATAATATTATAAAGAAGTAAAATTTGTGTTTGTAGGTATATTTGTTAAATTGTAAGGGGTAATCTCGGGATCTACTGAACTGATTTTAAAAATTATCTCACCAATAGTAAAATTAAAAAAGCTTTTACGTGGTAGTTCGTTTTGCAAAGTGAATCGGAGAAAAAAGAACGTTGCCTTAACTATGAATGATATAGAGCAATTTGCAGAATTCCGCCAACTGAGTCATGTAAACCTCACTTTGTACGTCTCAATATACTCACTTTTACATCTCTATATATTTTGGAGGTTGGTAAATTTGTTCTAAAAAATATTCATCTTTTTACCAGGTCATGTAGAGAACGTACTAAAGGCACAATAAGGTGTGATCGACACGACTCGGCTCTAGTTAGTAAAAGCGTCTTTGGCATGTCCCGTAAAATTTATAATAAACTTCCTAGAGACATCAGGACTATAAAAGACCCCAATGTATTTAAGATAAAATTGAGAAATATATTACTATCCAAAGCATATTACAATATAAATGATTTTTTTGATGATAATACATTTTGTTAATGACATTTAATATGAAATTTTGTAATACAATTATTAGTAGGAATATTATTGTGCTAAATGTTAAAATATAAATATTTGTTAGCTATGTATAATTAATAGTTTAAAATTTTTATTCTGTTGTATCTTATATTTATTGTTGTTTAATTTTGTCTTATTCACTCCATTATTGTATGTCACATAAGACGGCTCATTGTGAAACTGTATCACTATACCTACCATCATGAATGTACCGATGTTGCACAATAAAATTATTCTGATTCTGATTCTGATTCTGATTCTGATATATTTTTGAGTTTTACAGAAAAGATGTGGAGCTTGAAAAAGCCTACAAAAAAGTCAACAAAAGCGTATGTTCAACTTTTATCTTTATCTTTAAACGAGCAATTCTTGTAATATATATAATAATATATAATTGTAATCTCGGAAACGGCTGCACCGATTTTCATGAAATTTGGTATGTAGAGGGATTTGGGGCGATAAATCGATCTAGCTAGGTTTAATTTTTAGAAAACATCTTTCCAACCGTGTTTTCGGGCATGAAAAATTGCTCAAATTGTTAATACGACTCGTACTGACATCTATTGCCGAGTAGTAATACTATGCTATACGTAGGATGGTGCGGGGGACGTTTTGGTTTTGAAGTAACTAAAGATGGGGTTATGAAAAAATCGAAGGAAAATAATCGATTTTTTTACTTCGAGCGAAGCTCGGTCGTCCAGGTACTATTTAAGTTAAAAGAGTAAAAAAGTAGTTATCTTAATATTAGTGTAGATAATACACAGTATAAAAGAAAGTCGCCACCCGCTGACTGTCCCTATGTATGCTTAGATCTTTCAAACTACGCAACGGTTTTCATTAGTAGATAGATATATTCTTGGTGAATGAAACAAAGTTTGCCGGGTTGGCTAGTGTATATATTAAATTCGAAGTCCTGACTTTTTCATTCATCACTGACTCATTATCGCTCAGCCCAAACCCTTGTCCCTAGAAAGCTGAAATTTTGCACGGGCATTCTTAAAACGTCGGGCAAACAACGAAGGTAAGCTGAATGCTTATCTTTGGTCAATCTTACACACGCACACATACCCGTTTTAAACTTTTAATATAGTGGTACTTTTTATGATATGTCTCAATACTCAATGATTTATTGCGTTCCGCAATGGTAATGATGTAGAAGGTAAAATAATATAACTAGTACAGCATTGTGGAGCCTGATGGGCGCAGAAAAATTGGAGGAGGGATTCAAATAAGCTTTTTAGAAGTTGTCTTCGAAATATTCTTGTAGATTGTAATAGACTTTCTCAATTAATAATTGTTTAAGGTTGAATATAAATTTCTTGTCATTATGTTCGTCTCTTAGTACTAATGTAATTTTATTATAAATGTTAATGGCTGTATGAGCCAGTTAGCTTTTACACTTGACAGTTGTGTTGAGTGCGTAGAAAGAACGGAGAAGTTGAGTTGTAGTTATAAAACTGGTTTATTCTTAGTATCAATAGGAACAATAGTTAAAATAGGTGGCCGTTCCTTCAGTTGATGCTTATGGGAAGCGAGTTAGTTGTGCACTGATATATTTTACTTAATAATATCATAATGTTAACACTATAGCCTAAAGTAGGTCGCAACGTAAACAGAAAAATGTACAGTAGCGAGACTATACAATGGCCATAACATAATGTGCTTGATGAGTGTATTTTAAGATTGTAAGTAGGTAGAAGAAGTTTTTATACGTGAAATAAGAAATGGTTTCTCAAAATTCGTCCCCTAAGAGGGCTGAAAAGGGGCGTAGAAGTTTATAAGAGAAAAACGTTTATTATTCAGTTATAGTTCCAAAACTTGGTGCCAGTATTTGTGAATAGAAATTAATACTAAAACTGCTCGAATGAAATCGCGGGGCGTCCACTAGTTTAACACGTTGGCGGACAGTAAAATGGACACAATAGATGTTTTATCGTTATGACGCCTATAGGCGTTTACTGTCCGGGAAAGAGTTAAGATATATTGGGTACCTACGCGTCAGCGGCCACAAACTATTCTCGAGGAAATTCTAAAAAACATGTTTCTAAGGATACCATCCACTCTGAAACTTAGGTAAAATTTTCCAATAAATTCGCTCTGATTGATAAATATTTACTTCAAAAAGTGTCTAGGGATCAAGAACATTTTTAGCTCTAAAAAAACCTAATTTATTTAGATCAAATCTAACCGTCTGGATTGGTCTCCTACCTAATTCCCTATGTCAGTATCAATGACTTATCACCACATTTTGAATAAATTATGAATGAATTCAGATTTTGTAAAATATATTCTTGATTGAAATTTTCTAAAATGTACTTGATCCCTAGACACTTTTGATGTGTGTACATTTAATAAATTATATACTATGAGGACTATTAAAATCAAAATATTTCGTAAAACTAACTGTAACTAATCGCTAAAATGTACCCATTGATTTATGTGATTTCTATAATACAATATGTTTTTGGGATGAATGAAATCTTTAAGTACTAAAGGTACTAAGAATAAATACTTTTTTTTTCAATTGAACTTATTAGACAAAAGGCACGACCAATAAAAAAAGATAAACGGCTCTTTTACTAAAAATAAATAAATCTAGAAATGTGTTAGACCAACTGATACAAAATTTCATTACATTTAAAACAAATCTTTCACACAAGAATAAAAAATAAATACACATCACGCCTTTAATCCCAAATATTGGTAGGCAGAGGCACTTGCTAAAGCAAATCTTTCACATACCACAATTATTCCACGAACATCTTACAGTTCATTACTATAACGTATCCACATGCCAGATTATCACATCGTAATGCAACGTTAAAAAAAGTTGTCGTAAATTAAACTTACGGTCGTTCGTTCGTGGTTCCAAGGATCGCGTAGCGTGTTCACTGTTTCAAAAATCACTAGAGCGCACGGGGGGATGCGTTCAGCGCGGCGTCACGGCGTCGACTGGCGCTCCGGCCGCCCGGCTGGGCGGTCGCCCCGCGGACACGCCCCCGCGCCGCCTTACCGCACACACTCGCTGAAACAAGTGAACAAAAAAAACACACAACCGTTTCCCTCAGTGGCCACTCCATCTTGCGTTTTATACTTGTAGGTACATAGAAGCTTAACGTATCTCTCAAGAATACAGCTAGCTTTATAGGTGATCTCCTTTGAGAGCGTTTGAATTTTCTAGTGTGTAGGTACAAGTCTTTATTGGTATTTTTTTTAAGTTGGGCGTACATTGCTATTGGCTATATCTTTCGCTCTGAGCGACAAGGTCGCCTTTGGCAACGTTATTGTTATCTAGTGGATGAGCCGCGATTTCATTCGCGTAGGTATTTCATACAAACTATAACGCACTATATTTAGCGACGACTACCACTGTATCGGGATAAAAAGTATCCTATGCCCGACTTCTGGTCTCAAGTTATCCAAAAATGTTCATTTCAGCAATTCTTGGTACAGAAATAGTGTAACTAACGCCAGGATGTGGAATGACGATGAGTCTGTTTTTCCTGCACAGTAAGCTAAGTGAACTATAGGTAAGCAATCCAAACATATTCGTCGATTTTGACGCTGATACTGGGTGACTACGAGATAATCGGAAATAATATTACCATTCTAGATATCCTATTTACACGTGTTATATAGCGATAGGAGCGTCTGTGGTACAGTTGGTCGGATACTTGACTTGTAACCGGGAGGTCGCGGGATCGAGTTCGGCTACTGGTCGTGTACCAATGGGACTCTTTGTCAGAGCCTATGTACGCAACCCAACGCTCGTACGGTGAAGGACAACATCGTGATGAAACCCGCACACCACAAGGTGTGTGAACCCCATAACGGCGATGGGCTCACCCCTGTCACGTTGGGTTAAATACGCTTGGTGAACTGTGGGCATTTGCTTTAGCAAGTGCCTCTGCCTACCCCGCTTTGGGATTAAAAGGCGTGAAGTGTATTTATTTTATTTATTTTTTATTATATAAAAATTAAAGCCACTTTTCGTTGTCATTCCATAACATAGACCGATTTCGCTAATTCTTCTTTTTTTGTGCTCACTAAGCAGCAGAATGTTCTTATGAAAGAAAAAAATTACATCCACTGCTGGGCACAGGCCATCCTGGATATAGTTAAGGCAGGACAACGTCTGTCGAGTCCACTAGTAATATTATAAGAGCGAAAGTTAGGATGGAGGGTAGATTTGTACCTCTTTCAGACGAAAACTACTGGACCGATTGAAATGAAACTTAACAAAAATATAGCTTATTCATCGGAACAATATATAGGCTATAATTTATGCAAAAGAGACTGGTGGAACCTAGCAAGGGATCGTGAGCAGTTGAAGATGGTTGGGGAGGCATTTGTCCAGCAGTAGGACACTGAATAATCTAGGAAATAAAGTAATATCCCGACATTCCCAAGGGAATGGGATAAACGATAGAAAACACCGCTGCCGCCGCTGGTAAATACTAAAGATCTGACAATCTAAGACCCCATTTAGGATGTGCATGTGAATCTTACAGAATAAATAATGTTTTATATGTATAGTTAAGTTATGTGAACCAGTCTAACAATTTTGAAAACATTATCGTAGTAGCTGCTACGTGATGCTACGCGTGCTACGACGACGGGCCCGTAGTCACCGCCGGCGGTAAATTGTTAAGTTTTATTATTTTTAATGATAAGTTTTGTAATTAATAT
>SJJU01009999.1:0-12074 GCA_012932125.1 Conopomorpha cramerella | reverse complement strand
CTAATTCATTCATAACTAACTCATCCAAGCTCATCCCAAACTGTTGACCCTAGAAAGCTGATTTTTTGCACAGGCGTTCCCTTTAAGATGTTCACGTGAGATAAGAAAGGACTTTTCAAAATTCATCCCTTAACATGGTGAAAAGAGGAGTAGAAGTTTACGTGAGAAAACGTTAACAGTTTCAGTAACTGTGCGAAAGACATCGCGGGGCGTCCACTAGTATTTTTTTGTATGTGGCTCTGCAGGGAACCCATTCATATGTTGCAATTAGCATCAAAATATTAATTTAGGCTATAGTAAGGTTTTGTTAGTAACCAGTTCCTAAGGCACTTGCGAAATTGTACGCCTTTCATTTGTTTTAGGTGAATTGGAAGGTTATTAAATACTTTTACTCCTCATCTGATGAAAATATATGTTTTCTCAGAAGTGTGGGCATCAGGGGTCTGCACTCACTCATGTGTTTGGGAGTTTCATCACCCTCATTGCAGAAGCGGTCCACTAGTATAGCGTTTAAGGAAATTTTTCTTCTATAAAAAGCCCTGCAGTGATTTCACGATTGCTCATAACCGATCTCGTCACCTGTCCGTCAGTTCGTTAGTGGTGTACTAAGAAAGAAGTGGTTCAAAGGACAGTTTCGCCACGGTAATAAGTGCAACGGTACCCTGTAAATTGTATTGTATTAATGACGCTCATTTGGTTTATTTTGACCAAAAAGCAAGGAGAAAAAATACAGCTTTAAACGGTTCTCCATATTAAAAAACCCACGGGATCGAAAAAATAACGTGAATAACATCACGAAATATCATCATCGTCATCATCATCAGCCCATACTTGTCCACTGCTGGACATAGGCCTCTCCAATTGCATGTCACTGTGATCTGTTTTCTGCTTCTCGCATCCAGCTTCTGCCAGCCATATAATATAGCTAGTAGGAAATAAAACATAGGTATATACTCTGTGTACAGATGAGCTGCCGCCGCATCCTGGCGGCATTCCGTCGCTGCAAGCGGCTGGACGGGGGCGGGCAGGAGTCGCAGCTGGCGCGCTGCCTGGGGCTGCTGGACCTGACGGCGCTGGGCGTGGGCAGCACGCTGGGGCTCGGCGTCTACGTGCTGGCCGGCGCCGTCGCCAAGTCCGTGGCGGGGCCCGCCGTCACCATCAGCTTCCTGGTGGCGGCCATAGCTTCAGCTTTTGCTGGTGAGGATATCGTTTTCCTTTTTTGGTACATTATTTTTTATTTCGTATAAGCTGGAATTTGACCATTGCCTTGCCTGATGCTAAACAGCGATGTGGTCTACATAACGGTGAAACACACTTGCTTATTAGGTACCTATTCATCCTGGACTGGAAGATTTTAAAACGATTTTATACAGCATGTCCCAGAGTATAATAATAAAATGTTTATTGATGAACATCAGTTTAGAACTAAATACACCCCCGGTACAGAAGAACCGCGAAAAAAATGGTATATTTTAACCGTTAATTCATATTTTTTATATTACTGGTCTATATGGACTAACCACCTGCAAATAGATAACTAAATGTTAATGGTCAACCAGAAAACCAAGTATAAAAATATGTTTAGCAAGTTCAAAACAATTATTACTTCTTCATAATTCCAGGTCTGTGCTACGCGGAGTTCGCGGCTCGCGTCCCCAAAGCGGGCTCAGCGTACGTGTACAGCTACGTGAGCGTGGGGGAGTTCATCGCCTTCACTATCGGCTGGAACCTGATCCTGGAGTACGTGATCGGCACGGCCAGCGTCGCCAAGGGCATGGCCAACTACATCGACAGCCTGTGCAACGGCACCATGGGGAATGCAATGAGGGCTGCGGCACCGATTGATGTGTCCTTTCTGGGGACGTATCCTGATTTTTTCGCTTTCACTCTGGTGTTGTTGATTACAAGTGAGTTGATCGATTTTCTGTTAGAATAGTAAATCATGTTCTTAGCTAAACCAGTTTTTGTGATCGCAAACTTTCTTTCATTCTGGCAAATCACTTATTATTTATGCCCCTAAAGTCCCAATAAAATTGTAGGGCTCAAATTTTGCACAAGCGTCAATCGTTTGTGGAAGGAACATCTGAAGCGACTTCCTGATTAGAGCCCCCAAACGGGTCCCTGAAGCATACAAAAACGGAATGTCTCCAGCAACATAACACGCCTATCGCGTTTTTACAATAGGACAACCAGGATAATGGTAAAACATCATCAATACCAGGTGGAGACCACTTACGCGAACCAAACGGTTTGCGTCTGCTTTCATGGTGTGAACTGACAGGACTGTGACTTGCCGGAGACTGTGTTTCCAGCGCAGTACAGTCTGAAGTTCTTCAAGTCGCGGGTGAATAGGTATCTAATAAACAAGTGTGCTCCATCGTAGACCACATAGCTTCTTAACATCAGGCAGGATTGTGGTCAAACGCTTGTTCACTGTGTTTAAAAAAAAAACCTAAATCTACGTCCCAGTGAAACTGATGCTAATCGTAATCTAGTTCACTGCAACCATCGCCTTCATTCCAGTTCTGCTGGCCGTCGGAGTGAGCGAGTCCACGAAGCTGAACAACGTGTTCACCGCCCTCAACATGGTCACAGTCATCATTGTCATCATCACCGGCGCCATCAAGAGTAAGTTTATCGTTTTCAGTCACTACCTAGAGTCGTGCTAGAAAAGTCGTCCAGAATAAATTTTAAGATTAAGGCGATAGGGATTTAAATTCTTATGTTCCTGTAAGGTTATAATTTATTTAACCCGTTTAAAGAGGCACCAGTAAAATGTTTTTATTCTTCAAGCGAATCTTTTAGTAACTGGAACGTAAAACTATATTCATTACAACACTTGACAATAACATTTTCAATAATTACATTTTTAAATTATCAATTAATAATTAATTTACGGGACATCTAAATGTGCAAACTCATTAATTAACCGCAAGCCTGACACTACAAAAAATGATAAATGAAATCTGTGGCGATGTTAGTAATACAGGTTGCTTTGAAGCTTTGGGTTTCACGTCAAATCTACGGATTCTTCTTCTTGTCTTCTTCTATAGATCTTGACGCTCCAAATAGGGATGTAAGATTACGATAGGTTTCTTAAGGATAGTAAATAACTCAAAGTTAAGAATCACTAGACGCAATTCAATAATTTTTTTGTTGAGGCGTTTAAAGAAGAAGATTTAAAACCAGAAATAATACCTTCTCCAATAAAAAATATGCAATTTAATATATCCAAGTCATTCGATACAGTTTTTAAATTTTGATACAAACCCCTCGACTCATGCATCGAACAATGCAGAGAAATCTAATGCAAGTCATTCCATCGCAGGCGATCCAAAAAACTGGAGCATAAACCCTGAAGAGATCCCGGAGGAGTACCGGTCGTCGGCCGGCGCCGGCGGGTTCATGCCGTGGGGCGTCGCCGGGGTGATGGCCGGCGCCGCCAAGTGCTTCTTCGGCTTTGTGGGCTTCGACTGTGTAGCCACCACCGGGGAAGAGGCCAAGAACCCCAGAAGGGACATTCCGCTGTCTATTGTTCTGTCTTTGGTGATCATTTTCTTGTCATACTTCAGTATTGCGACAGTGCTGACCATGATGTGGCCTTATTACCTTCAGGTGAGTAATGTTACACATTCATGCATTAGAGATAGACACACGATATAAGTAAATACCCGAATTAAAAGGCTTTTATTTATTCCACAAAACCTATCCAATGGCGGATTGACCAATCTTTCTGCTATTAACGTCACTTCTACAGTATTGACGTGAAAAGGAACAATAATAGGTACACGTTACGGGGACCTACTCAGACTGGTTTGGCATCCATAGAGGTGTCAGACAGGGATGCGTAGCGTCTCCGTGGCTGTTCAATCTGTTCATGGACAGTTGTTTGGAAGATCTAAAAGGTCGTGATTGGGGTCTAGATATGGGTGGTTTAATCATCAAATGCCTTTTATATGCTGACGATCAAGTTCTTCTTGCACCGTCGGCGTATGAATTGCAGCAGATGATTAATTGTATGAATGAGTCATTGAAAAGGAAAGGAATGAAAGTGAATGCTAGTAAGACCAAAGTAATGGTAGTCGAAAATAATGAAAGGACAGTTTGTGAGTGCATGATTGACGGTGAGAAAGTTGAACAAGTGGATGAGTTTGTATATTTGGGATCTCTATTTACAAGTGATGGAATGTTTGACAAAGATATTGAAAGAAGAGTGAGTGCGGGTAATAAGGTTAACGGTGCCTTTCGCAGTGTTATGGAGAGCCAATTCATGTCGAAAAAGGCAAGATTGGCTGTCCATGACGCTGTACTGGCACCTACCTTAATGTACGGGAGTGAAAGTTGGGTATGGCAGAAGAAGCATAAAAGTAAAGTCAATGCCGTAGAAATGCGGTCATTGCGGAGCATGAAAGGCGTGACATTGAATGACAGGATAAAGAATAGTGTGATAAGGGAAAGTTGCGGTTTGAAGGAAGACGTAGTGACCAAGATTGAAAAGGGCATGCTTCGGTGGTTTGGGCATATGGAGAGAATGGATGAAAGTCGATTGACGAAAGAGATTTATATGGGTGATGTAATGGGCCGGGTGAGTAGAGGTCGCCCCAGAAGGACATATACAGACCAGATTGGTGATGTCCTGGCCGAAGGTGGCGTGAAAAGTACTCGAAACCGGAGGTCATGTATGAAAAGATGTATGAATGTAGATAAAGCGAAAGAGGTATGTCAGGACCGTGACAAATGGAGATCTGTAGTCTCTGCCTACCCCTCTGGGAGACAGGCGTGAAGTGTATGTATGTATGTACGTTACGGAAAAATACCCCTATTTAGGCTTTTTTGTCATGCATGAGGTTTTGTGTGAAGAACGATGGTGGGCTCTTAAAGAGTTTTTGTCAGGCATAAGTTACGTTGCTCTGGAAAAGGGTGTCACATCACTACTTTTTTAATTTCAATTTAATGTATGTGTATTTTTTTTGTTATTATTATTATTTCCTTCAACACTCATGTTGATTTTATGTAATATAAGTTCATTAGGTTTATGTTTATTTTGTATTAGTATAGTAATTTAAAGAATAGAATACAATCTGTTACGAGTGAAGTGTATGTTGGTGTACCATAACATAAATAAATAAATAAATAAACATCATGGCAGCTTACCATCGTTATTCACCCAAAACTCAAATATCCACTCACTACCTAACGGAATCTATTGAAGCTAAAGACGAAATCGACATCCAGAATCCAAAACATGCAATCTATCTGAATCATGTGAAGACACCCGAATACACGTTTTCAGGACGCAGACGCACCGTTCCCACACGTGTTCAGTGAAGCCGGGTTGCCGGTCATCAAATGGATAGTCACTGTGGGTGCCATCTTCGCCCTTTGCACTAGTCTCCTGGGTGCCATGTTCCCTCTGCCCAGGGTGCTGTACGCCATGGGCAGTGACGGAGTACTGTTCAAGCCTCTGGCGTTGATCAATAAGAAGACTAAGACTCCGTTGCTGGCCACCATCTTGTCAGGGTTGTTGTCGGGTAAGAGGTTTTATTGCTATTTTAAAAAAAATTGTACCTAGTGTAATGTGAGAGGGTTTTTCGTTTTTCTTATTTTACATAACGTCACGACTCTGCCAATTCCAGTTGGATTTCCTCAAAGCGTCCCACGATGGTTTGTCTTGTGCATTTCAGCACCAAAATGGGCCCATCTTCTTTAACTTGTCCAAAGACATAGGTGATGATCTCGATTCGGTTATACTTACCAGCTTTTATCCTTCAATATATGGGCTTCGGCTTCATAGGCGTTTAAAAAGAACATTAGTTATGTAATGTTCCGTCTTTAACAACCCAAGGTCAGGAAAACAGCAACTTATCTACAATTGAATTGTTTGATTGTAACAATTGAATTGAATTGTAGCTATCAGTTGCCGGCCCCGGGAGCAGGATTTAACGAGTTGAAACCAAGATAAAACAGATTGGTATTAAATTTAATTATAATACGAGGTTCTTTGACGTTCTCAGAATTCAATCGATGATCGTTCCGAAGAGAATGAAAATTTAGAAAGCATCTGTTTTTATGATTACAGCACTAATGGCAGCCATGTTCGACTTAAACCAGCTGATCGATATGATGTCGATCGGAACACTCCTGGCGTACACCATTGTTGCCACCAGCGTCCTTATTCTCAGGTAACTAAGAAATTATAGTACATTAATGGACACTACATATTTGACTACTTTCCTTTTGCCTCTGCCCTCTTTTTTCTGAAATTAAGTTAATAGCCATATTTTTTAAGTCATAATATAAAACGTATGTACGAAACAGTTGCCTATTTTTAATACAATTCCTAAAATCAATCCTCTAAATTTCTTTGTGACCATGCGTATACTGCGCGATACGAAACCTACGTTATAAACTCCAGCAGGCCTAGCAAAGCGATCCAAGAAAGAGATGACAAGACGCACCGGGCACTGCGATTGGTTGAAACAAGCTTTGTTGCACAATGTGTGACATAGCAGCCAATCACAGCGCACGTTACTTCTATGTCTTGTTTTCTTGTCGCGTCTTGCTAGGCATGCAGGTAAGGTTTCACACTCATCACTCAGACAGTTGTGACATTGACCTGATGTTTCTAACATGACGATCCCGTCATCTTCTTACGATGACTAATGAAAGAGCTCCTGTTGACGATAAGATAACTTAAGCTTTATCTCACCAAAAAGTTTCAAGTATTAAACATTACCACAACACCGACAGATACGAAGAGGAGGCTCCGTTGCCGGTGCAGAGCTCCAAGCCAGTCCAAGAGTCGGCCGCGTCCGTCCTGAAGCAGACCTTCAACCTCCTGAGGCTGAAGACACCCACCGCGCTCTCCAGCACCATTGCTAAAACGACTATTGGCTTGTTGTGTGAGTATTTGACCATACCTACCTATTCGTCGGGGATCATATAATAACCGTTCAGATCTGAGTAACCACCAGAAATTTTTGGCCAACTGCTAACGTCTGTTTCTGCCGGCGCCACGGATTGGATCAAAGCTTGCGTCCATCCTGCAAGAAAATATGCCCACGCGCACGCATACACATAGTGCATTTGTAACGCCCACATCACGCGAAACCACGACTTTGATTCTGACCGTTTTTCCAAAGCAAGTGACCACTGCATGACCTATTCATAACTATGAAGATGATATTTTTGATGTCTTCTGAATGAATATTAATTTTAAGCGCTTCACATAGAGCAGCAGTTGTATAGACTGTGTGTATGTGCAGTCGTGGTGTCCCTGGCGACGTGCGCGCTGCTGCGCTGGGAGAGCGGCGGCGGCGCGGCGGCGGCGGCGCTCGGCGCGCTCGGCTGCGCGCTGCTGGCGCTGCTGGGCGTGCTCTACCGCCAGCCGCGACACCGCGCCCGGGACCTCTCCTTCTCGGTACGTCGCCCCCTGCCTCTGACAACTAGACAATAGGGCAGCGGTGCTGGCCGTGCTCTACCGCCAGCCGCGACACCGCGCCCGGGACCTCTCCTTCTCGGTACGTCGCCCCCTGCCTCTGACAACTAGACAATAGGGCAGCGGTGCTGGGCGTGCTCTACCGCCATCCGCGACACCGCGCCCGGGACCTCTCCTTCTCGGTACGTCGCCCCCTGCCTCTGACAACTAGACAATAGGGCAGCGCTGCCGGGCGTGCTCTACCGCCAGCCGCGACACCGCGCCCGGGACCTCTCCTTCTCGGTACGTCGCCCCCTGCCTCTGACAACTAGACAATAGGGCAGCGCTGCTGGGCGTGCTCTACCGCCAGCCGCGACACCGCGCCCGGGACCTCTCCTTCTCGGTACGTCGCCCCCTGCCTCTGACAACTAGACAATAGAGCAGCGCTGCTGGGCGTGCTCTACCGCCAGCCGCGACACCGCGCCCGGGACCTCTCCTTCTCGGTACGTCGCCTCCTGCCTCTGACAACTAGACAATAGGGCAGTGCTGCTGGGCGTGCTCTACCGCCAGCCGTTAACTAGACAATACGGAAGAAAACGTGAAGCGGAATGCAGATGGCGTGGTGCACATTTAACTCATAGGAACTAAGGGAAGCGAGTGATGCAATCTGTTCCAGCGAAACTAGCGCCATTAGCTCAAGCGTTTTTCTCCCCACATTATCAACAGTAAATTCAGGTCAACGAAGTAAATTCCGAGCACAGAACTTCGAGTAGTACTACATCAATACAGGTTGGACAATCATAGTATTTATTGAGGAACATCAAAAGCTGGGGCATCCACCTAGTTGGCAGGTTATCGTTCCTATTTCTGTCACTGTATTAATGATAACGAACATTTGTGAAATGTATGTCATGGGGATATTACTCCATCGTAAGATTCAGAAAAAGAAAATCAAAGAAGAAGCCAAGCAAAAGACTATTTCATTTTGTGCACAAGAAGCTCCGCAAAATAAACCTAATATTGATCTTTTTGTCTTCTTTAGGTACCTTTAGTTCCTCTGGTGCCTTACCTCAGCGTGTGCATAAACGTGTACCTGATGGTGCAGCTGGACTACCAGACATGGGTGCGGTTCACCATCTGGCTCGTCATTGGTGAGTGTGGTTTATCATTCGCAAGTTCAATCCAAAACTCTAAATTGGAACATTCCAAGTTATTTTACTAGTACATTGTTATGTACAAAGGAAATCTCGGAGATAATAAAATAAGAGATTTGCCAAGATCGTGACAAGTGGAGGTCCATGATCATGGAGGTCCACTTCCCTGGAAAATGGTTCTTCATAGTGTGAACCGCCAAGATCTGGAATAACTTGCCGGAGTCTGTGTTTCCTGTGCAGTATAGTTTGAAGGTCTTCAAGCTACTGGGGTAAAAAGGTACCTAATGAACAAGTGTGCTCCATCGTAGATCACATCGCTGCTTAACATCAGGCAGGATGGTGGTCAAACGCTTGTTAACTGTGTTTAAAAAACAAGTATTTTCCAACTTTATTTGTATGTATTAGTAGGCTCGGACCATGGATGGGATACCTTTAACTGGATATTTTTCCGTGCTTCCGATGACATATTTCTGTGTCCTGTCTCGATAGTAGCCGTTAGTCAAGTTCAAGAGTCTTACGGGCGAGTTGATCACTTGCTTGATCTTTTGCTTGCTTGAGCTTGATCTTTCCTCTATGGTTCGGCGGCAGGACGGCCGTAGCGTTGCCCTTAAAATATAAATAATTCAGGCCCAAATTGACCCTGGGTCCTCCGAGATATCAGTTTCTTTCATAAAAGCATGTTTGCGTTGGGTGGTAGAAAATACCTACTTTGCCACCACTTTGACACTTGTTAGGGCCAGGATCTAAGGTGAAATCCAGAATCGACCAGAGCGTAATCAATCATGACAAGGCGTGATCCTGAGGAAGGCCTAGCCTTCGTCAGATCTAAGCAATGTCAAAATTTGAATGTCTTTCTCCAGGCTACGCTATCTACTTCTGCTACGGTCTGCAGAACAGTGTGCTGGGTGCTCAGTCCGCTACTGCCGCCACCAAGGCTGCAGAACACAAATACGGCGCTACACTTAACGGAAAAAACCTAAGCAACAGTGGAACGAAATTTTGAATTTCCTGTCAGGGTTAACTAGATCCATGAGGAATATAAGCAAATAATTTATGATGGTGATTTTTTTTATTATTTTAGAATGTTGTCGACGTTATCGATCAGATAGCAACACTTGCCAGCTCCATTACTACGTATATATTTGTTAAGCTCCTTTAATCTTTAAATTAGGTTACCTGGAAGAAATTGCTATGAGCGATAAGGTCGCCTTTTGCAATTTTTCCATTGAACATTTTTACATTTGTAATGTACAGTGTGCAATAAAGAGTATATTCATTTATTCATTATGTTAAACATAATTGAAAATGAGGTTTGGCAACATTTTCAATGTTATAATTATTTTGCTTAATTCCTTTAAGTATTTTGTAAATAATAATTGTTTAAGTAATAAGACTTTATGCCTTACTTAGCGTATTTAACACTTATCCTACAATTAATTTGTAATACTAAATTAGTACTTTTGTTGTATAATTATAAGCTCAGCTATTAGATAGAATTAAAAAAAAAACATTAGATAGTGACGTACATTATTGTTCGTTAAAAATATGGACTTAAAAATATTGTAAATATTCCTTACACTTAGTGCATAAGTAGGCCATAGCGTTAACATGTAAGATGTAATTAATTAATGGACTGTGATCGACACTGTACCTAATTTTATGGAAATAAATATTTCTGGTATTAAGAATAAATGTTTTTATTGGTAACATGAAAAATGGGGTTCTTCGTCCACATAAATATATTTTATATTTTTTCATTAACAATTTTTTATATTTTATAAACATTTTATTAAAACAACACATACATTGCCTTCATCCCACGTTAAGTAGCTAATGCAATTGTGTTATGGAATTCAAACAAAGAAAAATACTTAAATACATTTTTTTCTTTTCAATACATACATATACCTCACACTCTTATCAGCAGTGAACGATATCAATTTGTTTGTAGTTAGGTCCTGTAAATTATGATTTCAATTTGTTACCTAACTACCTAATTAAATGTAGTTATTACTCCAACTGTTTGGATGCTCAAAATGTTTATGTTGCGAGAAATAATATTTTTTTTTCTTTCTTTCTAAAACACCAACAAGTAGGTACTTAATAAAAGCTCATCACCTAAGTAAAATCAGAGACAAACCCACCATGACCCGCGCACTACCTACCTCTCTCTGTACGAGCCATTCTCTGGAGACGTGCGCGTCTACTTGCGCCTGCCTCTTTTCAACGCTCACGTTTTCTTGACTCCATACAAATTATATTTGTCCATCCCTGTTTTGTTACCAACTCTCCCCCTTCTAGGGTATGACACTCATGTCACCGGTGGGAATCGAACCCACGAGCTTACGGAATAGAGGCAGACACGCTGACCAAATCAGATCGAATCAGAAATGAGTGATCCGACAGAGAACCAAAGTCATCGACATAGCTCATCGTTTTAGCAAGCTGAAGTGGCAGTGGGCCGGCCATAATAGCCGTAGAACCGATGACCGTTGGGGAAAACGAGTTCTCGAGTGGAGACCGTGTCTCGGCAAACGGAGTGTAGGACGCCCTCAGGCAAGGTGGACTGATGATATACGCAAGTTGGCTGCCAGAAGCTGGATGCGAGAAGCCGAAAACAGATCACAGTGGCGTGCAATTGGAGAGGCCTATGTCTAGCAGTGAACAAGTATGGGCGGATGATGATGATGATGATGATGACGCTGACCACAATACCAACGGGACCGTCTCAAAGGCCGATACGTTTAAGAAAACGACCTTTCCTAGAGAATAGACTGTTCCGTCCAGCCATCTTGTTTTCCGACCAACATAAATCGCTAAACCGAATCACTCTGATTGCTATTTATGAAAGTATTTCATTACTTAATTGATTCAGCCTATTTTGTGTAGGTACTTGTTTTGAAATGTTCCAATGACAAATTGCTGCGTTAATCTAGATTAGAAATATTTTAGCCACCTGATGCTTAATTTTCAGCTGTGAAATAAAATTATTCGGTGTATGGTTGAATGGGGAAATTTCAAACTCCAATAATTTATTATCTAGATGTCGCTGTCAGTTATATTTTTTATAATTTGGGTAAATTATTCAAACTTTTGTAAAGCAATCAAGCAAGCCCTCAATACTCACTGCTTGACGTCAGTCTTTTCGTTGACATTAATCACCCTTGATACAGAGAGAGAGAGAGAGAGAGAGAGAGAGAGGATTTATTCGCATCACAACAAAAAACACGAAACAAATTACAACAAGATAACAACAAAGAAACATAAAGCACATTTAAAAGTAATAAGAAAATATAAATAGTTTGTGATGCAAAAAGGCAGCTGGCTCAGCATTATGCTGGGGATTGTACCCGCATGAATGATTTTCAGCCAGTGCTATAAGTGACCCACGATGTGTCAAAAGCGCGTCTGTCCAATAGGCATTGTTAAAAATACGTTACGGTAATACATACATAATATATGAAAGATAATTTATAAACATAGAAATATAATTATTTAAATAT
>SJJU01009996.1:0-17905 GCA_012932125.1 Conopomorpha cramerella | reverse complement strand
GAGGCACTTGCTAAATCAAATGCCCACGGTTCACCAAGCGTATTTAACCTAACGTGATGGCTAACAGGGGATGAGCCCATCGCCGTTATAGGGTTCACACACCTTGCGGTGTGCGGGTTTTATCACGATGTTGTACTCTGAAAAAGAGGCCCATTGGTACACGTCCAGAACACGGACTCGAAACCACGACCTCCCGGTTACAAGTCAAGTATCCGACCAACTGGACCACAGACGCTGTCTTTTTTATACATTAGCTGCAATCATAATCAACACTCTAACCAATGTTTCGGTAAGTACCTAATTTCACTTGCAACGTCTATATTTTATATTTCAAACACTATAATTGCTATACTTGCGATTTAAGGCGCCGACATATACTCATACAGTCTTGTCGGAAGTATTTTTCAAACATTTTTAGAGGTTGCTGATTGACATGAATACAATGATAATCATATACACTTCACGCCTTTAATCCCAAAGAGGGGTAGGCAGAGGCACTTGCTAAAGCAAATACCCACGGGTTACCAAGCGTATTTAACCCAACGTGACAGGGGGTGCATCCCATCGCCGTTATAGGGTTCACACACCTTGTGGTGTGCGGGTTTCATCACGATGTTGTCCTTAACCGTACGAGCGTTGCGTTGCGTACATAGGCTCTGAAAAAGAGTCCCATTGGAACACGTCCAGTAGCCGGACTCGAACCCGGGACCTCCCGGTTACAAGTCAAGGATCCGACCAACTGGACCACAGACGCTCTTTATATGATAATCATATGGAAGAAAAGGCGATGGTATCAGCATAATAAATACCACTTTCGGTGACACATCCTGCCCATCGACGTGATTACATCTATTGTCTAAGTCCTCGTGTTAGTACAGCAAAATTAAGAGCCAGGAAGAGTACTGAGGACAACAATGGCTTAGAAATTGAATTTATCGCCATCAACTACGGAATTGATGCTTCCATGGTGGCACAACTGTCCTGCCATTAGGAAAAGAGTGAAATTCAAACAAGAATAAATTACCTACACCATATAATACCCTACCCCTAAAGGCGTGAAGTGTATTTATTATTATTTATTATAATTGCCAACCCCTACTCTCTGGTGGTTTACTAAATGTCAAGTTTATTCTAAAAGCTGAAATGAAGTATACTTCCAGAAATATGTGGTACAATAAGTAAGGGTTCTTATGTGCTTGTATCTTGTGATACATTGCATTAAACAACTAAACAGCGTTTAACGACGATATTTTTATGTAAGGAAATGTAAGCGACGTTTTTAGGTAATTAGTAAGCAACGAATATGTAGTGTGCTGGTGGTACACTATCGATAACAATACCTAAGAAACTGAAAGACTGTCGTTGAAGGGAAAATAAAGGGGAAAACATGTTGATGGTAAACTACTTACTACGTACGTTTACTGATCAAATCAATGAAGTTCTAAAGAAAGGGTGTCATTAAAGGGACAGAAATCGAGCGGCACATAAAAAAAGATTGATGACTGTGTCGTTCTTTACACAGAATGATACATTGTGACTTTAAATAAACTATACTAAATATTTGCTGTCAACAGACATGGTGCTATGTTCCCAACTTAAAATTCCTTCCATAATTTGAAGTACCTGTATAAAAATGATTTGATGTTCGTTAATCTCGCTAAAACTCGAGAACGACTGGACCGATTTGGCAAATTTTAGTCTTGAATTATTCGTGGAAGACCAGGGAAGGTTTAAATTAAAATGTGTATTTCTTCCATTATACGGGTTGCAATATCGCCTTTGCAACCCGTGGTCCTATGGCAAAATAAATGTTTGCTGGGGACAGGTAGTCTAATAATAATTGAAACTAAATGTTTGTATAGAAGAACAAGAATATTTTTTGTCTCCTAAATTATAGGATTACAAAATTTTCTTAAGAATTGATTAGGAGGAAATTGTGAACTGTGAAAATAATTGGTATGGCATAACTGCACAAACAAATATTTCAGAAATATTTCCTGCATATAATGTTGTCGGATAACGTTAACAATGTGTTGTGCAGGTCGCGGAATCTCCCAAGGCGCACGATTTTGCCGACTTGGTCAGCAAATATTTTCACAACTTTGTAAAATTTTCACCTACGATAATTGGGGTACAAAAAGGTTTTTTTTAAAATCCATGATGATGATGATGATAGTCTTGAGATTTGAGAGTTCAAACTAAGTGTTCCAAAGGCTTTATACGAATATTGTTCACCACTTTACCGAATATGTAGGAAATGATAGTTAAGTACATAGAAACACATGTCTGATGGATATCCGTAACTATACAAAACCAGGGACACTTCAAATAAATATTTTAGGGCGTTTTTTGTCAACAAAAGATCCTAAGATCATAGATACAAGTTACGGCTGTTGATTTAGAAAACCACTTATCAGTCGATAATAATCTATTAGGTACACAGGTCAATATTTTTCTTATTACATGTCTGAATTTTTATTTTTTCTTTACTTCAGAATATTTCGTGATGGCGTCTAATAAACACGCTATTTACTTAGTTCTATTAACAATTTTCTATGCAGAAGGCGTTTCAATTGAACTTAATAAAATTACTGATCAAGATCCGTCGAAAGAAATAGCTGCAGAATGTCTCAGAAAAATTATAATTCAACATGTCCAACAAGAATACTCAATGACAGTAATCGGCAACAATACTGTAACTGAAGACCTCATGTTATCCTTGCAAAATCACTTCTATACCGTGGTCACACGCAGCGCCTACGCACCAAGACGAAACAGTCACATGGTTCACCTTGCCTACGTCGTAACTTTGAAAAATTTATCCGAATTAAAGATATGTTTGAAAAAACTTTCTATGGACATAAAATGGGATGCTTCTAAAAATTTCATACTAAATTTCGATAAACACGTTCCTGATGAAGACATGCTAGAAGCGTTCAATTTACTTCTACACTTTAGAATTACTCAGAGTGTTATCGTGGCACCGGATACAAAAAACATTCCTACTGTATACAAATCTGATCCATTTGACGAAGGCAACTGCGGACGCTCTGTCAAAAAGTTCATGGTGCTAGAAAAGTGTGTTGACGATATCTCAAACAACTATTTTCCTGAGAAGAAAAATAAATTAAAAAACTGCACCGTAGTAGTTGCTGCTAACGAAGATATCCCAAACATTATCTTCAACAACTCCGAATACATGATGGGTGATAAACCCATTTTGGGTATTGAACAGTTTTTTCTGGAAACAGTTGCAAGCCGCGAGGGATTTAAGTTGAAGTATATACATTTACCGAGTGGAACCTACGGCGTAGTTCTGCCTAATCGCACATTCACTGGGCTTTTGGGTTATGTAGCTAATGGTGATGCCGACCTTGTTGCTGGAGGGTTCCTGCTCATAGATAATCGAGCAGAGTCCTTCGATTATGTATGGGGATTCAACTTCGCAACATATCAACTCTACACCCATTCCATAGGACCAGAAAGATGGAAGAGATTGTATAAACAGTTTTCTGTTCAATCGTGGATAGCAACATTGGTGACATTCGTATTGCTTGTCTTCGTTCTTCATATTGTAACAATTATTTTTATAAACGGAAACAAAAGGAAGTACAGTTTATCAGAGTTAATTTTGCTGACGTGGGGATACCTTTTTGCTAACCCAAGTTCAAAGTTGAACAACGAACCTCCACTGAGAAAGTTTTTGGCGTTTTGGATTTGGTTTACACTTATCATGAGTAGCATTTATACGTCGCTGTTGTTCAGTATGGCGACTGGAAACCGGAGAAAGGACCAAGATATGGACATTAATATACTTCAGAAATCTGGCCTCGAGCCTTGTCTTAGTTCTGGTACTAGAACATTTTTCGAATATGCGTATAACCAGACTCTTCCACAAGCAAGTGAGGAGCTTCCAGATTGCATAACCAGTACAGGAACTATGACGTATGTGGCTACTCACAATGGCTACTACACTATCGAACCAGATTATGTGTATAGGAGACTAAAGTGCGCATTTTTGGACGACGAGAACAACTATGACGTCTTAGATTGGTACTTCGCGCCCAGCGTCCTGACTGTCATATACTTTTACAGGGGATTTCCGTTGAAAGAAGAATTTAAGAAACACGCTTACACCATATTCCATAGTGGTTTGATATTGAAACAAATTGACGATATAAATTATAATTTCTTGTTGCTGTGCGAGCCACCCACGAAGATGTATCACAAAGTACGTTTGAAGGATTTGACAGTGGCATTTTATATTCTTTCAGGTGGTTATATCTTCGCTTTATTGGCTTTCATTTTTGAGTATCTGTATTTTAATTTTAAACGTGGAGAATTGAACACAATGCTGTGTATATGATTAGCAGGTATAACAGAATCCGTGTATAAGTAGGTAACTTAATGATAGTCGATAGAAGTTGTAAAATGTAAAAAAAAACGATTGTAAACACATTCCAACACGCACCATTATGTGCTCCCTAAATTTCACCTATATTACTCACGTACTTATTGTGTAGAGCAGCTATTTTATGTCAATTAGATACTTTCATTCCTTCCTTTTTAACCCCCGCCGCAAAAAAGGGGCGTTATAAGTTTGACGTGTCTTTCTGTGGTATCCTAACTCTCGAACTAATAAACCTGTTACAATAAGTTTTTTTTTGGTTTGAAAGCTGATTTGATCGAGCATGTTCTTAGCTATGTTTCGATATCGGTTCACCCACAAAAAATGCATAGGGGTTGAAAGTGGGAATGGAAAATTTAACACCTATATTTAAAATCTGTTAATTAAATGAACATTGAATAATTTGTTTAAAAGTGGGGACAAAAAGTCGAATTCCTACAAATATGTTCAAGCGGGTTATTAAATGATAGGGCACGATACGAACAAAAATCGGGTTTTATTTAAATTTGCAATTTAATAGTTATCATCTTAGTTAGTATCAATTATAACACACAACTTTGCCACTAACTTCTAATGGAAAAACGACTGTGAACTCGCGGAAGACTGACTAACTTCTAATGGAAAAAAACGATAATAGGGCCGGCAAGGTAACATCATTTTAACAAGAGCTCCAAGTTTATTGGACGGTAATCTACTTTGAAGAGTACTCAGAAATAAATCAACACGTCACAGATCCTGTCTTCGTCGGGCCATTCCCATTAGCGGCTGGCAACACAGAGTTTCACCGAGACGTTAAGGAGTTTCCAACAAACTGACTAACAAACAGACAACCGCTCGCAAAAAGATGTGAAGTTGGCGCTAACGAGCTCGCCGAGGAATATGCAGATTTTCTTGGGAAATAGATCCTTGGTATTATACTGAGAGTAAGTTGTTTAGTTTGAGTTGAGTGAAGTTTTCTACGTAAACATCCCGTGTTTTAATCGATATCTTCATTCACAGTTTTTCTGTTTTATAATAAAAACTACTTGAGAGCTTTATTTGAACCTAGAATAGGAAAACACTGTGAAGTTCCTGACGGAGCGTGACTTTTCCGGATTTTTTGAAACGGCCATATTATGTTATGAATATTTTTATAGATAAACTGTCAAAATATTAAAATATACCTCCCCCCCCCGTATAAAATATATTATTTATGTACCTCTATAGTGTTATTTATATAGTATAAGTATATTTAAATGAAAAACAAATATAAGTAAATATATCTTGTTGTCTGATTTCCATAACAGAAGTGCTTTAGCTACTTAACATGGGATGAAGGCAATGTGTGTGTTGTTCATATTCATATTCATATCATTTATTGCACTCATGTTGAAAGTAAGATGTTACATAGTAAAAGTATCAAACATGAACCCTGTTAGGGCATAGCAACATTTTTTACTTACATACTAGGAAATAAAATTTATGAACAATAACAACAAGTATTTAGTCTACATTATTAACCTATTATTTAGTTTTATTTGGGTGACTAGAGTGGAGTGAGTGAGTGGGTAGTTTAGTCTTGTAAAAAATCTGTGACTGAGTAGTAGCATTTTTGAATTAAGTATTTTTTTAGCTGAAGTGTTTTTAATGGTTCGCGATCGGTTGATATTATCTTTATATTTGTGATATGATTGTAGATTTGGATGCACATTGCTAGGGGACTTGAGTGTATCATTTGTAATGAAGATATAGGATTTGCTAGTTTATTTTTAGGCCTAAGATGTGGCGGTCGTGAGTAATTTGGGAATAGGTTTTTGTGGGTTGTAACAAATTTGTAAACTTCGAGAATATACATACATGGTAGAGTAAGAATTTTATACAGAATAAAGTATTGTTTGCAACTAAAGTATTGTTGAAACTACTGAACAGTAGCTGTACCATGCTTATTTTGAAATAATAAAATAAATAAATACTCTTCACGCCTTTTAATCCCAAAGCGGGGTAGGCAGAGGCACTTGCTTAGTAAGCAAGTGCCCACGGTTCACCAAGCGTATTTAACCCAACGTGACAGGGGGTGAGCCCATCGCCGTTATAGGGTTCACACACCTGTGGTGTGCGGGTTTCATCACGATGTTGTCCTTCACCGTACGAGCGTTGCGTTGCGTACATAGGCTCTGACATAGCAGCAGATAAAAATCAGATTTGAAATGACGAAACTAAACTAAACTTGAGTACAGGTAGGTACTTGTTAATATTATACTATGATTTGTCCATTATATCTTGCATTAATTTCGGCTACCTACAAGTTTCGTAGAAGGCACCAGGGACTTTTTTGTGTTGTTTTTACTGGGGCGACGACACACGCAGCCCCGAACGCTCGCTGTACGGCCGGGCAAGAAAGTGGTCTATTAGTTATGATGAGACTTCCTGTATTACTAAAAAAGGTCAGTTGTTTTAGGTGTTAGACCAGATTCTTAGCCGACTGTATCTACCGCCTCTTTAAGCCGTAGATGGAGAGAACTAACAAATCCTAATACAAAAATATTTAATCGGAATTTATGCTAATATCCGTTTGTATAACACGTTCAAATATTTGTTTCACGAGGGCGAAGAATTTCTCCGTTTGTTTTTGTACAACGCCTACTGTATTTTCTTTTGATTTGATAGTTCAAATAAAAATGGAATTGTCTACTCTACCGAGCCGACATTGTACGCAAATTTTCTTGTTCAGTACTAGCCCGTCCGCATTTTTAGTATTTCACTGCGCAAAAGTTATTTGAAATATTTACATTCAGTTACGTAGGCAGGCTTTGTTGGGATCCAAATCTACTAACGCCAAATAATGGTGTCCTGGTTTTTTCGATCTCGAGTCATAGGTAATAAAAATTAGTCGTTTTTAAAACTGAAAGAATGATCGGCACGTGAAACGTTCAGAAAAACTGAAGTGATACTAACGAGTTGATACGGCAAAATTTTCTACTTACTGTTTTGGAATTAGTAGCGTACGTACGTACGTTGTTTCATCAATTTTTTAATCTCGTAAGGGAAGTTGCAATTGTATTTCGTACAGTTAGAAAAAAGTGATACGATACAAAATGTGTCATTTCATGAAATTTAACCTTAACATAAGCCATAAATAACTTAAATTACAAAATCGGCATTTTTCGTATTGGGTCCTTTTTATTCTAACTGTGCGACATGTCTATACATTGAACCGTACAATAGGTACTACATGAACAATTTCACCCTTTAAAGTTTAAAGGGCCCTCAAATGGTATCTGTACAATCAAGGTCAGTCATAGAGTACGTGAGCAATTGAACATCGAATATTACAGGAAAACCGGTACCTACCTATCAAAAAAGTGTTCAGCTCAACTGCTAAGTGGTGTATAAATCGGCAAGACTGTTGACACCGTAGCCAATAGCTATATTGTGTCGTCCGAAGCGCAAAAGCGATCCAAATATACCAGTTAAAAATACCACCTATTGTATGAGTAGTTAGCTCTACGTCGAGATTTGTTAAAGTTCAATAATCGGATCAGATCACGGAAGTAAGAGGACCAACGAGCGCTTCAGTTATTTACGGCAGAATTTGACCATTTTATCCACCAAGAACTTTGATCTACAATTGTCATGGAATTCTGTTTTCACACTAAAATGTGTGAAAGGTAGGTTAGCTTTTTAGTTACCAGTAGGTACTTTTGTCTTAGACAGTATGTAGAATGTTCCCAAAGAGTTAATGCAGGTAATTTAATTTTTTCGCAATTATTATCAGTAAAATATAAATAATACATTTTGTTATAAAGCGACCAGGAATTGAAGAGTGTCATTAAAATAAATTGAACATTAAATTGGATTAGCTAGTAATAAACATTATTTAGAAACACACCACAAACTGTGTGGTATTCATTCTACAATCATCTTAACCTCTGCAGTGCGACAAGGATTTATTGCTTATTTCATTATTATAGACATACTCCTGAATATTCATTTAATGTGATTTCACTTCACTGCTATATTAATTTATTATCTCTTTCTTGATTTGTTTTAGGTGTTTGTATTACGATAATACAGAGTGTAAAAGGAGCAGGAGTAATGGTCTTAGAAACGTTGTTGGGCTCGTCAATACGAACAACTTTTAATATGGCGACAATCCATACAAGAGAGACAAATTCTTGCCTCCGGACGGGATTTTGTATGAAGATGAAAAAAAAATGAATTTTCCCGCATTGTCGCCATAGTTAATGTTGTTCATATTGGCGAGCCCAACAGTTCATCATTATCAGCCATATGACGTCCAGTGCTGGACGAAGGTCTCCCCAATGATTTCTATGATCTTTTGTGGGAAGTGCTAATAATCGCCACGTTTGTCAGGCGGGTTGGCGATCGCAGTGGTGTTGTAGTTTCGCTCACAGAGAGCTCTGCTGTCCATCCTTTGGAATCCCCTCGGTGGCCTCTTACGACCACCACGACGGAAAATGTTGGGTTAGGGTTGTGTTTCAAAGGCTCGGGGTCTTTTTAGACGCGTATAGATACAAAGAACCCGATTTCATTAAAATTCGATTTAGGCGAATTCAAATTAGGCACCAAAGTTTTTAGCCACACGTTATCTGCCTCTACCCTGCCATTTTGAAAAGCCGGATGTATTACGCTCCCGCAGTCCCCGTCTTTACGTAATTTACAAAATCCAGCAGAGAAAAACAACGCAATGCCCCTACCATTATACTACTTTACTTACACTCGGCGTTGATCGTGAACCATTAGTTCCCATAACCGTTCCGACCTCACTAAACAAGGTGTTGGAAAGTTATTTAGCTGTCGTTTCTAACAAAACGGTTATTGCTGAAACCTGATAGCGGTTAGGGTGTTTAGTCGTTTAGAAAACACGCCGGCTCTTGTGCCGTCGTTATATTCATGGGATGTGAAGCAGAATAGTCTCCCAATCTATCTCGTTTTAACTCGTACAGAGTGTGAGAGACAAAACATTTTTACTAAGGAGCAAGAAGTCAAGAAGTATCGAGAGTGTGGAGTAAAGTGTTCGACCGGCGAGGGTTTTGCAAGACACTTTGAAAATAACATTGTATGGGTTGGGTTTAAGTAAGTTACTTAAATTGTTGTTGTATAAAATGTATTGTAGCGCGGTCACATTTCGACACATAAATAATTATAGAATGTATGTGAAAGTTTTATAAAACTTAGAAATAGTGCACGTCTCACTCGGCTTACTGGGAATAACCCAAGGACAAAAGCGGCACCTAGAAAAGATCGAAGTTACACACCAAAGAGGATTAGGACGGAGGTCAAAGCCTTGTCTTAAATCTCACAAAGTAATTATGCAAAAGGCAGTATAGAAATTAGAGAGAAAAATTAAACTACATGGGTGTCATGTACCTGTACATGGGTATACAGGTACATGACTGATTTTGAAGACATTATCTTCATTAGTAATTTGGAAGAGAGTCCTTTGCTCTTCCAACCTAATACAGATAACATAACGAGATGACGTTGTAACTCAGCATGGCAAACTAATTCCACGCATATAATCAAAAGTGTCTAGGGATCAAGAATATTTTTGGCTCTAAAAAATCTAATTTATTTAAATCAAATCTAATCTTCTGGATTGGTCTCCTACCTAATTCCCCATGCCTGTATCAATCAATGACTTATTACCACATTTTGAATAAATTATGAATTACAGTGCCTCTGCCTACCCCTCTTTGGGATTAAAGGCGTGAAGTGTATTTTTTTTTTTTTATGAATTACAATAAAGACTTTCGGGAATCCATGGGTTTAATCTCACTTTTGAAAACAACACAATCTTGTGCATATTGCATAGATCTATGAAAAAATTACATATTGAAACCTACTTACATACTAACCATTAAGCAACTTATCAAAGGTTAGTTATTACTGGCCTACAGGACTGACAAGTTAAGTCAAGCCTGGTACTTACATCTTAAGAATTATACCGCAGCCGTGTGTTGTCGGCGAATAGAATGTAGTGAAACACATCCCAGCCCAACTTTTTCCGTCGTGGGTGTCGTAAGAGACCACCGAGGGAACTCCAAAGGACGGACAGCAGAGCTGAAGCTGAGCAGAACTCTGTTAGTGAAACTACAACACCACTGCGATCGCCAACCCGCCTGACAAACGTGGCAATTATTGGCACTTCCTTCAAGAGACCCTCGTCCAGCACTGGAGGTCATATGGCTGATAATGATGATGATGATGATACCGGTATTATTACCGTAAGGCTCTAGGCATTTACTAAGTAGCTTACCTACTAAAACCAAAACAAAGTTACGAATGAGTTAATGTTGTCTTCCGAAAGTAAGTCCCTATTGTTCGTGAAGAACGACTTCTCTAACTGGTACAGTCAAAGCTTTCGAAGTTTTATACTTCGAAGATGAATTTGGATGGCATATCAAAAAGTAAATATCTTCAAACCCTACTACCTACATGCCACCTTAATTCGAAACTATAAACTCAAACAAGTGTGCTCCATCGTAGACCACATCGCTGCTTAACATCAGGCAGGATGGTAGTCAAACGCTTGTTCATAGTTATAAAAAAAACTAATCTCCATTTAGTAAATCTAGTTCATTATTTTATGTCTTCGTTTTCCTTTTTTTCTACTTCTTTTTATGTGGCAACGGCCATTGAAATGCAGAGGGACGCTCTCAACTCTACTGTTATGCAAACGTACAGAAGGAGTCATCGCTTGACGTCTGAATCACGAAATTCAAAACTTGCCCTTATCTATTTTGGTACCACATCATGTTTTTTTTTCAGGAGATATCGATAATGTACTTAACTGTACTAAAGCAACGAAACTAAAAACTTAATCGTTCCGCATACCTAAGTAAGAGTGTAATGTTCACGAGTTTAGAGCGCGGCGCGTGCTGGCAACACTTGCATTTGTTCCGTTAAAATATTGCCACTTTATTCATTTAATTGCATTTTGCAGGAACTTGTCGGTAAATAGGAAAACGTTGTGGTCCTGTTTTCAGCGGTTTCTTGTTAAGTGAAAAATATCCATATTTCTTCGGGTGTAAGCTAAATAAAGTTTGTATCGGCTTGAAAACGTCACAGTTCAAGTCTAGCCGTTATAATCTAGAAAATACACCACAGGTATCTTTGGTACTAATAGGTTAGTACCGACGTTAGTACCGTAGTAACTCTCTATACCTATCTGTAATAATTATTGTAGTTAATCTTTTAGGTATAATTGCAAACAAAATATCATTGAATCATAACAATATATTGTTGAACGTAAACTTACAAATAGTTACCTACAATACGTCTCCTAGTTAGGCACAAACAATGCCGTAGAGTTTAGTGTATGGTGGGTAGGTAAGTAGCCCAATGTCTCTGAAACGAGTTTGCGCTTAGCAGTCGCCCGGTGTCCGTGGAAGTCCACGTTCTTCAGTAATTAATGGTGTTCACTTGTCACGCTAGAGCAGAGCAATTGACACTAATGGAAATTTATCTCCAGCAATTTCAGAATGGTCGACGTCGCGAATGGGATTTCAAATGGGTAGCTACGTGACGTTAAAATGTCTGTACAAAAATATATTGTATTAGTGGGCGGTCGGCGATTTCATTCGCGCAGTTACAGTATTAATTTCTATCAAAAAATCCTACCACCAAGTTTTAGAACCAAAACTCCAAAATAAAAAAAATACTTCTACCTCCCTTTTAACCCCCTTAGGATGTGAATTTAAAAAAATCCTTTCTTATCTCACGAAAACATCATAAAAAGAAACCCCGTGGAAAATATCAGCTTTCTACAGTCAAGGTTTTGGGTTGGGCGTTGATGAGTTGGTGATGAATGAATTAGTTAGGATTTTGAGTTTTGTATATATATGTAGATTAGAGGAAAAAGCACAACCCTCTAACTGTTGAAGAATTTGTTAATTTTACTGTAAGGACTTATCCCGGATGCTGCCCGCGTTTCGTCCACTTTATTGGCGTCATAAAATGTTTAAGTCGACGAACGACGGAGAATTAATACTGGGTGTTTTTTAATTGCTCGAAGAATTCTTTTCTTTAGAGTGTTTTGGTGTTACATTGTGATTGACGGAAGAGGCATAGAAACTGTTCTGTGGACTGGTTGGTTTTAATCAGGCTCGAAAATAATCGTCTAATTTTAGACATCGACAAAAATTATTGGCTTTTACTTTTCAAGTCTAATATTTTGAAGTGAAAAGTGTGTGACTATTATAGTATGTATTCGGGAATAGATTTCTTTTGCATAATAAGAAGGAGGCTTACGACCACCAGATGACGAAATACAGACTGTTGATTGATTATAATATTCGTTATACATTACTGTTAGAATTATATACGGTGGTTGATGGGAAAGAACTAATTTATTTTCACTCATTCAATGTCATTCATTCGTTCAGTCAGTTTGACAAGTATGCCATTTCAAATAACAGATGGCGCTACACACAAGTAGATATATAGATACATATTTTGTTTTTTAACCAACATTTCAGTGTTTTTTTCTTAACATGGGGACTTTCCAATTCTAACTTCTTTAAGACTCTGTCATTTTGCATTTGAGCGGAGAGGCGCAAGATGCTTCATACAAACTTCGCTGTACCTCCAGGGTACGCGTACGGTTGGCTAAGATTTTTCCTGTGTCACTAACAAGTTATTGAGACAAAGTTGTTGTGTGTGACAAGTAAAAAGTGGACCTTGATGTCCAATGATAGTTATACGAATTTCAACCTTAAGGTGTTAGACCTCATCAAAGTCATCGACATAGCTCGTCGTTTTAGCAAGCTAAAGTGGTAGTGGGGCGGCCATATTAGCCGTAGAACCGATGACCGTTGGGGAAAACGTGTTCTAGAGTGGAGACCGCGTCTCGGCAAACGGAGTGTAGGACGCCCTCAGGCAAGGTGGACTGATGATATACGCAACATGGCTGGCAGAAGCTGGATGCGAAAGCCGAAAACAGATCACAGTGGCGTGCAATTGGAGAGGCCTATGTCCAGCAGTGGACAAGTATGGGCTGATGATGATGATGTGTTAGACCAGATTTTTGGCCGTCTCTACCTGGCGACGAATATTGCAATATAGAAGGCCTAACACACGCGACAAGACAAACGCTAATTAAAGTAATTTAAGCGCTGTGATTGGCAGTTATATCACTTTTAGTTCGATTTCGATTGTTTTGACGAATCGCGACACGTTACATGTCTTGACATTTCTGTCTTGGGAAGGCAAGAGATGAGAACAGACATCTCTTACTACTGACACTCCTATTACGTGGCATCACACTCACACATTGTACAGGTACATGGATGAAACCTTTATCGTATTTCTCGTTGGTTATGCCTTACTTTGTAACGGCACAGTAAAGTTAAATAAATTCCAGTTGTAAACACAACTTTCACGCAAATTGCCCAGACTGTATAATCAGGTTACACATAGCTCAAATGTATGAATAAAGTTTAGGCATACGAATAAGAACTGTATTACGTGATTAACAAAGTCGTAATATACGATAAAATATTGAAGCGGAGATCAAAATAAACTGGTTTCAAAGAATGAAAATAAAGATTGATGATGAAGGGTCACATGTGAACATTATAAATCCTTTTCACTCCAAAAACCTTTGTGATTAAAACATTTTTAATAAGGGTTCTTTATACGGAACCCAATTAACGGCGGTGACCGGGCAATCGACGATGCTTTCAAATTGATAAACGGTTTATTTTTTTTCGATATTTGAGTTTGTGTGTCGGGTAATTTTTTTATCGGGCAATTAAATAGTTAGAAAATTAATTTCGAAATTGTATTCTAATCGTCGACTGTGAATAAAATATAATAGGAAGACTTCCTTCTATATTATAACTATACAGAGAGAAAAATAAATTTTTCATCTCCATATAAAATAGAGATTTTTTTTATTTACGGAGATGACATTTCGTATAGAGGAGAAAACCTTTTTTCATTTCCCAGCATTGTTAAAAGCCAGCTATAGTAAAAGTTATTCACATTGACGAGCCCAACAACGTTTCAAAGAACATTGCAGCGATGTGATGTACTGTAGGTTATTAGAAATTATTTGGTTTGAAAGAAGATGTAGTGAAATCAAGATTGAAAAGGTGCTTTGGTGGTATGGGTACTTATATGGAGAGGATGGATGAAGATCGATTAACAAAAGGGCTATTATTTTATTAATTCATTGTAATCAATCCTGCACATATAACGCATAGGTAACTACTGCACTGCAGATGTGAAAACAACAAACAAGTTTAATTATTTCATTTAAATTGAAACTCAATTTGCTAACTGAATACAATAAATGACAACGAAATTTAAATAGTAATATGGAAAATGGAATAACCTACTTCGATTGCATTCAACACATTAACGGGGACATGACGAATTATCATCGGATAATGTTAACAAGATTCACCTTTTATCGCATTTCGAAGGTACAGTCAGCAACTTGCTATATTTTATTTTACAAACGTACGGTCAGTCACTTTCTGTGTCACTAAATAAAGAAAAAAGAACCGACTTCAAAGAGTCAAATTTGACATATATGTGATTTTCTCATGGATGCCATTGTCGGAACTGAACATCCAAATCGGTTCACTCAGGCGAAAGTTCTGAGGTAACATAAAAAACCACAGACGAATTGAGAACCTCTTCTTTTTTGAAGTCGGTTAAAAATCAATAAGATATTAATAGTATGACATTTTGGTAGACAGATTCTTGTCCGACTACGTACGTCTGGTGTGATCGGCCGTGTGGTGACGGCGAATAGAATACAACTCTCCAGAGGACGGGCAGCTGCGCTCACTGTGACTTAAACCACAACACTGCGATCGCCAACCCGCCTGCCAAGCGTGGCGATTATTGGTTTTTCTCCCATGGAGATCAATGGGGGAGGCCCGCATCCAGCAGTGGACGTCATGTGGCTAATGATGACGTAGGTACGTCTCCATACTGAACTGTACTTTGGATAAAGTACCTACATGCCTTCTAAGCTAGGGTACTAAGTACCAATAAGGAAATAATTTTAAGTACTGATAGGTTTAAAACTGTATCTTCCCCTCTTCTACACCAATTTGCTGTGTCCACCAGGATCTACAATGTCATGTGCTTTACCAACCATTGTAGAACGCAAATAAATATATTGAGTATTAAGTCAATTTAGTACTGCTATTGGACTCTAGACGTACAGATAGTACAGGCGTTAAACGTAGTAATATACCTATTAAACTATTGCACTTAAAATTTTGCACCACTCTTTTTGTACGTAAAGGCACCTATAGGATTTTTCGACATTCGAACTCTCTAGAGAGGTTTTCTGATAGCTTCAAATATGTCTAAAGTAGTTCCAAAACATCTCACAGATGGCGCTAATCAGACATGATCTTAAGGAGAAACTCATTTTAGAATTGTCAACAAAAAATAAAAATAATGATATGACAACCCTGTCTAGGTATAGTGCCTTCTGTTGACATTTCTTAGAACTGTAATAAGAATCCTGCCCCCACCTGTCAGAAAACATTTGAAGGATTGTACCTTTTTACGTCACAATAGGTCAAAGTGGAACACTGGTATTTGTACTTTTAAATAATCGAAGTTTTCAAAATAGTTACAGGGGAGCCATGTTGTATCGCTCTTGCATCGTAGCGGCGAACGATGTGCATCGCTATTTAACTATTGACGACAGTGAAATAAAAGTAACGAGATCAGCAATGCACATCGTTTTCCGCTATGATGCCAGATCGATGCAACTACCAGAGTTTAGTAGACTTAGGCCCCAGTGTTTTAACAGATAGATAAAAGTTTTGTAGATAAAAGTAAATTAAAAAAAAATACACTTCACGCCTTTTAATCCCAAAGCGGGGTAGGCAGAGGCACTTGCTAAGCAAGTGCCCACGGTGCACCAAGCGTATTTAACCCAACGTGACAGGGGGTGAGCTCATCGCCGTTATAGGGTTGGGCACAACGTGTGGTGTGCGGGTTTCATCACGATGTTGTCCTTCTCCGTACGAGCGTTGCTTTGAGTACATAGGCTCTGAAAAAGAGTCCCATTGGTACACGTCCAGTAGCCGGACTCGAACCCGCGACCTCCCGGTTGCAAGTCAAGTATACGACCAACTGGACCACAGACTCTCTCAAAGTAAATTATTATAAAAATGTCGCTAACAGATGAAACGAATAAAACTGACGTATCTCACATATTTAATGATTTCTTTTGTAGAACAATAATACAGTTTATTTTATTTGCTGTAGTGTTTATTTTTTTTAAGACTGTGCTGCAGCTGTTGGCCTACGGGAAAATGTGTTGGCGTGACCAAGGGTTCCCGGTTCGACTTCAGGGGCGTGTTTCAGTGGAATTGACTTTCATGTGCTTTGAGCTCTGAAGAAAAGTATCTTGATGAAAGATGCATAGAAATTATGTACCTGAGATAAAGGAACATATTCTTCAATTCTACTTCAACTTGTCCAAATAGCCTACCACATCGTTATGCGTAGAATGCAAAAAATAATGGACTAGTACCTAATTACACTCTTTTTTTTCACTTTGATAAACATAAGGATAGGAGCGTCTGTGGACCTGTTGGTCAGATACTGGACTTGTAACCGGGAGATCACGGGTTCGAGTCAGGCTACTGGACGTGTACCAATGGGACTCTTTTTCAGAGGCTATGTACACAATGCAACGCTCATACGGTGAAAGACAACACCGTAATGAAACCCGCACACACGAAGTGTATGAACCCTATAACTGTGATGGGCTCACCCCCTGCCACGTTGGGTTAAATACGCTTGGTGAACCATGGGCATTTGCTTAAGCAAGTGCCTCTACCTACTCCGCTTTGGGATTAAAAGTCGGGAAGTGTATGTATGTATGATAAACATAATATTATAATAGACCTACCTAATCTCGTAGCTATTATTAAAAATATGAAAGGACAGTTTGTGAGTGCATGATTGACGGTGAGAAAGTTGAACAAGTGGATGAGTTTGTATATTTGGGATCTCTATTTACAAGTGATGGCGATGGATTTGACAAAGATATTGAAAGAAGAGTGAGTGCGGGTAATAAGGTTAACGGTGCCCTTCGCAGTGTTATGGGGAGCCAATTCATGTCGAAAAAGGCAAGATTGGCTGTCCATGACGCTGTACTGGCACCTACCTTAATGTACGGGAGTGAAAGTTGGGTATGGCAGAGGAAGCATAAAAGTAAAGTCAATGCCGTAGAAATGCGGTCATTGCGGAGCATGAAAGGTGTGACATTGAATGACAGAATAAGGAATAGTGTGATAAGGGGAAGTTGCGGTTTGAAGGAAGACGTAGTGACCAAGATTGAAAAGGGCATGCTTCGGTGGTTTGGGCATATGGAGAGAATGGATGAAAGTCGATTGACGAAAGAGATTTTATATGGGTGATGTAATGGGCCGGGTGAGTAGAGGTCGCCCCAGAAGGACATATAAGGACCAGATTGGTGATGTCCTGACCGAAGGTGGCGTGAAAAGTACT
>SJJU01009994.1:0-11489 GCA_012932125.1 Conopomorpha cramerella | reverse complement strand
TCTCCAGAGAACGGGCAGCAGCGTTCTCTGTGAGTTACACCACAACACCACTGCGATCGCCAACCCGCCTGCCAAGCGTGGCGATTACTGGCATTTCACCCCAAATGACGGATCTCATTGGAGGAGGCTCTCGTCCAGCAGTGGACGTCATGTGGCTGATTATGATGATTATTAGGTGTAAAAATGGACGGATCATATCCGAAATACTTCCAGCCAAAGGAGAGGAGCAGAGGAAGACATTTTGCACAGCAGAACATATAAACGGCTTAAAAAAAATGTTGACAGCTTCTAATGTTGTTCCATGGTTTAAATTGACCTAGACTAGATTTTCCTTACAGATTTCCAGATGTATATATACCAATTTTATGTTAATTCACCCAAGCTGGGCCCCCCTTTCCAGTGTCCCCCCCCAATTTTTTCGAAGCTATTAATAAATAGCTGGCTTCAGTATTGAACCCCAAAAACCTATCTCGAGTCTGACCACGAACTTGTCAGCTTCGAAATGAAGTTTTGTTTCCAAACTAACGGATTGTACGTGACCTTCCAGGCTCGTACGTGTGCGTGGTGGCCCGCGAGCTGGACGAGCCGTCGCCCAACTTCATAGTGGTGTACGACCTGCAGTCGGGCACGCTCTTCAAGAAGTGGAAGCCCGGCAGCGACACCACCGCGCTCACCATCAGCTCCGAGGACGGCTGCGTCGTCTCAGCACTCGCTGATAACACTATACTCGTGTGGGATCTGGTTACTGGTGAGATATTGTATTTACTATTGTATCATACACAGGGTTACTTGTAACTCGACGTATTCCTGGCATGGGGTGATAGAGGAGTTAAAATGCAATAAAATAAACCTCCATATGTATGGTCGGAAATTAATGGTTCTTGAGATACTGACTTTTTTTAATATTTCCTAGAAATTCCCAGAATCTTGCATGAAAAAGTTTGTAGAATAAAAACCATGAGTTATTTACTGTGATTCTTTATTTATTTATTTATCGTAAACTCACGTTTAACTATTATAACTATAAAAACCCAAAATAAAACAACCAAACTTAATAAAATCAACGGAAATATTTTTTTTTTTCTATCACCCATACCAGGAATACGTCGAGTTACAAGTAACCCTGTATATTGTATAAGATAGGTTATTGTCCTGAAAGCACACTAGATGACGCTAGGTGCACTCCTCCTAAATGGCACTAGCGTTTGGTCAAAGACGTTGTATATAAGCCGTGTGTTTGACAATGCATATATACTCTCTCTCTTGCACTCAACCTGTGTTATATTATTGGAACCGAGTCGGAGCCCTTGGGATCACTGAGCTACGTTGTTCAGATACTTTGTTTTAATTTTCTCTGGATGTTTTCACACACAGTCACTCAGTGGCGTGCAGACCATATAGACAAAAAGACACTGCCGTAGTATATTGGCTACCCGACCTAATAATAGAGTTATTGCTAGATCTTTTTTTTTGTACTCACGACATAGACTAAGGAAGGTTCTGTGTTTTGTGGGTGAGTAGATCTGTAGGTACCTGTGTTTCGTAAAGACAAGTTACCTATACATATGTGTCAATCCGTGAGGATTACTTCCTACCTTGTAGTAAAAGCCAGTGCACGCCGCTGCAGTCACCTGACCCCAAACTAGGATACTCTCTATTGTGGGTGCCAGATATTTTTATATTTGCATGAAACAAAACGCAAACAATAAAAATAAATGCTTTACCTCACCATGACTGTACAACGTTAAGTTAAAAACTTGACGAGGCTCGAGAAAGTCACTCCACTCTGAAAAAAAAAATACCTCTTCGTTCTAGTGGCAATCAGCTGATCGGTACGATTGTATTTTATTCTCTTTTGACAAAGAGTTTCCTTGGGGAAAGTTTTTTTGGTATAATATGCTCAGTGACCTTCTCTAGTTTCGCTAAAGTTTTTAATTTGACCTTGTACGTGTCGACGGAGGAAATCGAACCCGCGATCGTCGTCCTAGAGGCAGGTGCCATGACCATTAGTTCGTGCTGGTCGTCAACATTGTTTATACATACATACACTCACGTCCATTATCCCCAAAAGGAGATGGTACGGAACAAGGACTCTTCGGGCACAATAAGCATAATAAGGAATCAAGAATGCCAATATCGGATTCACTTAAAAATATCTGAGGATAACTAACAGACTCGGTGAAATGTCGTAACTGTGCATATCCGCTGAGGTAAATTACCAAAACGTCATAACTGAGCACATCCGACAATGAAAACCACTAAGGGTACTGATACACATGCTAGTAAGTAGCATGCTTTTGCAGCGATTCCCGTAATATTAATGTTCTTATTACGAGTCGAAGCTTCGAGATATTTGATGTCATAGTGGTTACTTACCGTAATAGGCCCAAAAGCATGCCACTAAGTAGCATGTCTATCAGTACCTTAAATGATGGTAACTGCTTGCAGGCAACTGCCGCTACGTGCTGCGCGGGCACGCGAGCGCGGCGCGCTCCGTGCGGCGCGGCGCGCGCCCCGCGCTGCTCTCGCACGCGCCGCACGACCGCGCGCTGCGCCTGTGGAACCTCGCCACTGGTATGTGCATTGTGCACCCACCTCTTGTCACAACTTTGTATTGGGCTCACCCCCTGCTGTCACGTTGGGTTTGTTAAATACGTTTGGAGAACTGTAGGCATTTGCTTTAGCAAAGTGCCTCTGCGTACCCCGGTTTGGCATTAAAAGGCGTGAAGTATATATATTTTAAACAATTACAACTTGTGTTATAAAAAGTCCTATGAAAAAACTATTTCTTTTTTTCTTTTTCTTTTTTGTAACTACTTATCAATGTATCTACTCTAAATTAAATATTATACAAACCTACAGTAATCGGTGTTTAAAATGGACTAAGACTTTTATTTATTTATTTATTGCATTCATGTTGTACAGGACCTTAAAATTATTACTTAGTAGGTAGGTACCTTAGCTTTAATGTAAAGCTTTTACAAAATTATTACAATATTACCGAATTAATTACAGGTAAACTGACGTCAGTGTACACGCCACCCGAGAAAGTGACGTCATACGAAGTTCTGGGCGGCGGTTCTCACATCGTTCTAGCCCTAGAGAACTACAAGGAACTAGTCACATTACGCTTAGAGGGAGCTGTCCCCGACTCTGTCACACAGGATGAGGAAGAAGAGACATTCGGCAACCCCGAGAACGACGGAAAAATATTCGACCTCAAAGAATCTGACAACTGCTGATTTGTAAAAAAAGAAAAAAGTTGGCTGTCAAAAATGACAGTTAGAAAAGGTCGGATGTGAAAAAGAAAACAAAAAGCTAAGAGATTTTTATTAATATTTATTAAGATGGTTTGTGAAAAAAGTATGCAAGTAACGTCTCGTGGTTCCAATAATAATAATGTTTAATAATAATATTACTTATCTATGTACCTATTTACTTACGTTAAATTTATCTTTAAAAAAAAATCTAAAGTACAATATTTTATTGGAGAGTAATTTATAGATATAAAGGCCAATTAATACGCAATATGATTAAGTATCAACCGACGTACCTACAAATCGTCGATGTAACAGTAGCTACAGTTTGTCTAAAAACGTGCGGAAAGGTCGATTACTAAAAAAATCTGACATTTACTTTAGCAATTTTAAAAGGTCTTAAGTGGTTGATTTAGCCACTATATTTTCTATGTATTATGGCATGTTTACAAGAGTACGTTACATAGAAATATGCCCTTTTTCATTATTTTATGTACCAGATCACGGGACACTTAAAAGTAAAAATAATACGTAAAAAATATTAGTATTTCGCAGTACATTTATGATATTTATTTTTAGACAAGCTGTATCTATGTTTTATTGTCTAATTATATAAGATATAGGGGGCAACTTGATAGCCAAGTCGCGCTACCACTGTCACAACTAAGGACCCTAAATCACATCCATAATCTCTTAGAAAGTTTCATCATCATCAGCCACATTACATCCACTGCTAGACGAGGGCCTCCAATGATTTCCATAAATATTTTGGGGTAAATGCCAATATCCAACGCGCTTGGCAGGCGGGTTGGCGATCGCAATGGTGTTGTGTGTTAACTCACAGAGAGCGCTGCTGCGCTCCCCTGGAGAGTTCCGTCGGTCCTCTCTTACGACCCCCACGACGGGAAATAGTTGGGCTCATGTGGTGACATATTATGTACTATATTATATTCGCCGTCACCACACGGCTTAAAGTTGGAAAAGAGGTAAGTTTCCATAATTAGTTTTTAATGTTGAATGTTAAAAAACGCAAATAACTACAAGAAACAGTGCATAAGTCATTTACCTATATTATTTTACATACTGTTTGACGTGTTCATTGCAGCGCCTAAATCGGGGTAAATAAGTTTTAAGCGCATTTTCAAAAACCTACACCTGTATTGTACACTTAGTTGCAATAAAGTTTTGATTTTGAATTTGACTGTGGGAAATTTGTGACATAACTTTGACTTTGACACATAATCAACATTTTATCACAATGTGTAAGTCGTAAAAATGCAAAAATACCAATCAAAACAATTCTCTGATGTTGTTAATTAAATATAATATTGACAATGTCAAGACAACGTGAAACTTTCTTTGTTAAGACAGTGTTATGGGCCCCATGAGGTTATATCTAGTCGATGGTGTTGGTGCGACTCATGTACTGCCCAAAATAAAGACATAAATGAAGCAATTTCATAGTGGCTTAAGATTTGCCACAAAGATATTTTAAAATTACCTATACATAATAATTATTATTAAATAAATAAATTTAAAAAAAAAACATTAATGTTTTGATCTATTACGCTTACTACCATATTTTAGTGAAATATGTAACGTTATTGGTAAATGTTGATGTATAGATATAAGATTATCGTGTGAATAAACTCCCTTATTTAGTTAAGCATCGTTTCATTTCAACGCTATTGCTGTCCTATGAAATGGCAAACGTTAGAGAGGGACAGCGACGTTGCTTGAAATTAACAGTGCTTAACTGTTTTTTTATAAGTAAGGGAGCTAATAGTTTGTAAGCGAATTTTAAACATCTGTCATAAATACTTATTTACTTTACGTATAGGTCTGAAAATGTGACCATTTGTTGATTTTGGTTCTATATGTTGGTAGCCGCGCATGGTATCCTGCGCAGTACAGTCTGAAGGTCTTCAAGTCGCGGGTGAATAGGTACCTAATGAACAAGTTTGCTCCATCGTAGACCACATCGCTGCTTAATCAGGCAGGATGGTGATCAAACGCTTGTTGATAGAGACAATGTTATCCCTATAACGACATTACTGTAAGACCTCTTGCTACGGGAGCCAGCCCCCGCTCCCAGAAAGAAACGACAAGACATATTACGCGTTGCGATTTGTTGAAACGAGCTGAGTCGCACGAAGCGTGACATAGCAGCCAATCAGAGCGCATATATGTTCTATGTCGTGTCTTTCTTGACGCGCATGCTAAGCCTGCAGGATAGGCTTCGACGTTAGATTGTCATAATTTACAATACTGTCACAAATGCAGGTTACATAGGCGAAAAAACTTTTACAAATATTTTAATAATATAGTATTTTAAAGTGTGCAGGTATACGTGGTTTACTTTCTAGAAAGTGCTTAACGATAAACTACTGAAACAATAAAGAGTCGATTTCAACAAATCGGTTCACATTTTCAGTGTCAAAACACAAATACTTAACTGTTTTATTACCTTGTGGTCCACAAATTATAACGCACAAAACATTAAGTATTTCTTTTGTAACATAGAGATATCAACTGGGGTAGGTACTTGCTAACTGAGTTGAACTGACTGCAAAAATGTTACTAAATACTGTGTTTATTTACCGGAAAACGTTGTTTTGGCAACATACATTAATTAACAGTGTTCACGAATCACTCTATCTACTAAAGATAACCGCATCAAAATGTGTTGCATAGTTTCAAAGATTTAAGCGCAGTAAGTAACTACATTTGCAAGCAATGAACTCGAATAAGTCGCGTTTTTTTTTATCGAATCTCGAATGACTTCGTCTGAACCTTTCGTCGTGATGTTTCCGAGGTCACTTTATGAAATAATTGTAAGAGATTGTTGATAATTGGAAACAAATTACTATATGTAGGTATACTCATACCTACTTAACTATTACTGTGCATTGTGACGTGGACTATAAGCGGTCAGTTCAATAAATTAATTAATGTACCTCAAATATGAAGATATGGAACCTCGATTAATGTATCAAATTGAGGATCGGACGTAATGAAAATTAAGCAGCGATTCTAGCGTGTAGTTTCCGCAACGAGATTGGTCTCGTTATTTGTTAAACTTTACACCAAAATTTCAGGACATTTTTTCATGTTTGGGGTACATTATGCAGGCTGGTAGGTACTTACAGTGTTTTTCGTCTCATTTGCCCCATTTGATAAAAAACGAAGTAGTATTTATGGTATGACTATGTATGATGTTCACTAAACATAACTAAAAAGTAATCAACACTATTAGCATATATCACATCAGAAATGGGGCAATAAAGACGACCCTACTTAACACCAACTTTAATTATCTTCTACGTCTAGTCAAAAAGTACCTACACCAAACTATAATATATATTTATAAGTATTGTATGCAAGATGCTGGTTCATCAATATTATCAATCACTGGTCATAATACTTTGTAGAATTTAAAAAAAATGTATTTTGCGAAACAGCTATCTCAAATTACTTGTATTCATATCTTAGGACCTAAAAATATCATGCGTGGTTGTCACTTTTCACCGTTTGGAATGAAGTCAAAGGCGATAAGAACCGAATATAAAGTCTGCTCACAATAACTCACTCACTGCTTTGTCGATTTTCTATGTGGAAATATCAATAACTCATTGTTTATCCAATGTTTTGTATTATTTTCATATACTCACTCTCTTTTTGAAAGGCATACTTAATTACGTAATGCCACTGAGCACAATTAATTATGAGTGAACTAAACATTATAGGGCCCAAGTCTAATCAATCTATAGCAGAAATCACCTATGGCGGCCAATTTATTGGATAACATTTGACATGCCACTTCCGACATTTTAATAAAATAACTCGCAGTAGGAGATTTGTCACATATGTACTTGCTTCACGTTATCTACTACCGACTTTAGAATCGTGTGATTAGTTAAAAATCTTTGTCTAATAAATCAAGTGAAGCGTCATACATTAGATTGGCATTACGCATACAAGAGCACAAGTACCATTTATAAGGCATAACTGAACAGATAAGACTTTTTTCCCCTGTTAGCTTTTACTTAGAGCACACATAATTACAGAGATACGCCGTTTCATATAAGATCTGTTACGATGTTAAAACATGTGCAATTTCTATCTATTATTGTTATAATTTCAGAGAACAATCAACTCAAAAGTAGAATTGGAGGGTCCTGTTAAGTGTACCCTTTACTTACCTTTACTTACCTACTGATATTTCTTAACTCAGTTGCGTCATATCACGATAATACTTAATTGTTCTCTTTAAAAAAAAAGTGTATCTAATTATTAGCAATTTCCGCGACTCACATTTTGGACCAATCGAACGTGAATAATGATATTCAATAAAGTGTTTGGTTTATGTTTGTTAAATAATATTTTTTTTAACCTTTTAAAATACTACCCATGTGTACGATCAGGCACACGGGTACAGCAAAGCGTTGTAAATTCTAAATGAAATAGTAAATAAACTTTTATAGTTATAAAAGATATGCTATAATGTTAATACCTGTATATTATGCAAATATACAGCGTGTCCCTTGTAAAAGTGTATTTTGTTACATAATTGAGCAGATTTAATTATATTACTAAAACCAGTAGGTACCTACTCATTATTATTTTGTCAGTATCAGGCTTTTTGACAATTGACGAAAAATTACTGAACGATATTGTATTGTTAATGTTGATGGTATTTTTTCCAATAAATAATTTCAATAAGTGCACTTTTACAACGTACACTATGTATAATTATTTCCATTAAATAATATTATTTACCTACCAATAAGGTAAATTCTACAAACTGTATTTGCAATTGACATGTTGAGAAATACTCCTGCACAATTTTCTAAATAAAAAAAGTGTTAATATAAATACTTTTACAAATCTACCTATACAATGTACTGTTACTACTGTCATAAACATTGATTGCACCCATATTTACAAATATTATGGAGCAGCAGATTTAACGCTTCCAATGTCACACTCCTGAATTTCCCTTGCTGATAAAATGACCATTGCACACAAATATTGATGTACTTTAGTCATTATTCAGGTAAAACAAGTAATATCTCGCAGGGCGCTGTAAAAAAAAGGCGTAACTGGAAACAACAAAAATAAATGCCATTTTCACTGAAACGTATGTAAGTGGACAGTTACGTCATTTCACAACTCGACATTACGTCAGCGCTGTAAATCGTACATTCATTTGAGTGTTTAGCTAGAATAAACAAAGCTGAGCTTTTCTCGACCAAAGCAATCTTAACGTTAAACTTAAGTAGGGTAAACCGTAACAGATATTGGGAACCGTAAAATATTTAAACAATCGAAAAAGTTTAGTTTTCGTTGAAGAAACAAATGGTCAATACTTACCTAATTATATTGAAGCAATATCTACACGGTTTACCCTATTGTCTTTTTAAAAAGGTATATATTAAGAACTGAGTATCGTTGTCTTCTTGTGATTTTATTGAATAAAAATATGTAACTTTCGCTGCCATAATTTTATGTAGGTAAGTCACTTTTGCTATTTACCCTATACCTTCCTACCTACTTAAATGTAATGTACCTACCTATTATGTATTAATGTTGAAGTAAATGTGAAAATTCCTTCACTCGATCATAATTCTTTATTTATTATGTAGGTATCCTATTATCTACTTGATTTAAATATCGTCCTGGATACCACGAAATAACAGTAGTGAAAAAACTTACTTAGTTATTGTAAAAAGTCCAATTATAATAAAGAATTATTGAAGAGTGAAGATTTTTATTTTTCTGGTGTAGTTGTACCTACCTACTTACTTACGCGTTACCTATTTTTAAAGATCGAAGATCGGGAGTTAATTCTATCCATTTATTGCTATTGTTCAGCTAATAACGTATGATGACACTTCCTGTGTTAATCCAAGCAGCAACATCCCTCGATAACATTTAAAATTAAATACTGTGTTTAATGCCGCTTAAAGAATTAATTAAGATAGGATAGATACCATTCAATAGTGTACAGAATTTAAAATTTATAAAAAAATGCACTTACGTTATTTCAAACTATGAAGTTAGTAGTTACGACAAATAGGTCTGATCTGCATTGATTTTGTCGGATGTGCTGATAATCGCCATAGATGTCAGACAAATAATTGCGAAAGATAATTTCATTGTAGGCGAAAATACTTTTAAATATCTATGCAAAGGCGTCTATACTGCGTATAAAAGGACCCGGAGCAATGGTCTTAGAAACGAAAGGTAGGTATTATCAATATGAACAACTTTACTCTGGCGACAAAGCTGGGATTTTTTTTTTGTTCCATACAAAATATACAGATTTCTGCCTCGGTAGATGTCATTCAATGATTCGAAAATATCCTTCTAAGCTGGAAGTCTAGTTCCAGTGTTAATAGCGTTCAAAATCCATAGCCTTGTCTGATTAAAGGATACACTTGTGAAAGTAGGTAGGTACGTACCTACTTAACTTATACAGTTCTTTGACCCTATATTCGTGTTGTTTTACATTGTATACAGTTATTTAATTCTTACGAAATAATCACCTATTTTATGTGAAATTTCTTTTCTCATTATATACATTATTATACCTACGTAAGTAAAAGCAGGCTGGTCCCTGTCAATGATATAAATATCCTAGTTTATAAGAAACTCTATTATTATAGGTATTGTACCATTAAAAAATAAATAAAAACATTGACTAAAGCTATAAAAGTTTAACATTGAAAACTGTTAAATTTATTTAATATATGTATACTGTAATTAATTAATTTGGAAAAAGTTTGTCCCAATTAAATTTATTGAATTCGATTTGTTTTATTTTATTTCTTCTAATTACCTACCTACCTACTTATATAAATCTGCGCTTCCTGGTTTAAACGGCGATAGGTAAGCTCACCCGCTCTCAAATTGAGTTTAAAACCTCTTTTTATCAGTATGATCAACTTTTACTATGGCGACAATGTTAGGAAATAAAAAAAAATTGTAGGAGACTGATACTACCCCGTCGCCGTCTCCATAGCGGCGAGTTGTACATCAAGATTTCCCCCTCGACAACAAAAAAAATTATATACTGCGTTGCCCCGAGCATTGGATGTTCGGTTTTTGTTAGACTCGTCAATATGAACTACTTTTACTGTAACGACGACTTTTATTAGTATTAAGATCGCCCAGTTCCTGTGTAAGTAGGTATCTGTCCACTTCGCACGTCAAAAAACCCTTACCCTACGTCCTCAGTGAAAGAATTCAGTGCGATCCGATCCGGCACGATCCATACAGTTTTGACACTTGGTACATTCATTTAGTATGGGCCGCATCGTATCGGATCGCACTGAATTCGTTCACTGAGGACGTAGTGTTAGGGTAATTAAACACACATGGACACAGAGACGAAGCGAAGCATCAAATTTTTCATCTATTTGTGTAAGCTCTACGCGTTGACGTGTCGCTGGAGTTGGTCGGTTTCGCGCGACGCTTCGCTGTGACTCTGAGCCAGTGTAAGTTAAGCCTTAAGTCACCATTTTTGGAAAGAAATACAATGGTAAAAGTATTTTTACATCCCAAGCCACGTGTATTAAAGATGTCCCACAGCTCCCAACATCCCATAATGATATGTAAAACATGATTTAGATCAATTTATTATCATTATAAATATTCACAATTAATACTACGCAAAGAATCTACAGTTTAGCAGGATTGGAACAGACCCTTCTTGCGCATCTCTTGGAAATCCTTCTCAGCGTCGTATGTCCTGAAACAATTGCAAAATAATAATTACAAATCGGCGTTTGCCAACTCAGCTACAAAACTATGAAAATTAATTTCTAAATGTATTGCTTAAGGTCTAATCTCGCGAATGGCTGGATCAAAAGCTGACGCTGAACTGGCTCGAGCTGTAGGATGCATTGCTATACAGATTGTATTATAGTTTGTACGGTATACTGAAACTATGTGAACGAAATTGTTGAGAATCCTTAGTTTATAATAAAAATAAATACTTCATGCCTATATTTTGTTTTCTTTTTTATTTACTGTGTACACAAATTTAACTTTTTGGAGCATGGTACACAAAAATGCTATAAATAATTACACAGACAAGCATGGAATGACTTAGTTATTTTTATGGTTTATAAAACTATCTTCAGGTTATGCAGAAAATTTGGAAGTAAATGAAATATTTTAAATGTTATATTGTAATTTAAATCTATAATAAAATATTAATAATATCAT
>SJJU01009991.1:37411-51230 GCA_012932125.1 Conopomorpha cramerella | reverse complement strand
AGAAAGGTCTCGGGCGCCGTGAGGTTTATAGCAAAGAAAATTCAGGAAAAATTCAATAGAAAAGCGGGTAAACGAAACGAACCCATCTGGTGGCGAAACGGAGTTCGCCGGGTTTGCTAGTAGCCTATATAAAAATGCCGGAGACTCTACATTTATGTAAAAATGCCGGAGACTCTACATCATCATCAGCTACATAACGTCCACTGCTGGACGAGGGCCTCCCCCAATGAGATCCGTCATTTGGGGTGAAATGCCAGTAATCGCCATTGTGTGTTCATTTCCCCGCATTGTCGTCATAGTAAAAGTTGTTCATATTGACACGAGCCCAACAACGTTTCTAAGACCATTGCTCGGGGTCCTTTTACACTCTGTAATGTGTGTTCATTTCCCTGCATTGTCGCCACAGTAAAAGTTGTTCATATTGACACGAGCCCAACAACGTTTCTAAGACCATTGCTCGGGGTCCTTTTATTAATGCCCTATGTATTTATATGTTTAAAATAATGTGCGTTTCATTGCATTAATTGTACATTTGACATTGCAGTTTTTATCAGAAAGCGAATGTGAGGTTTGCCCCGAGGTTATCGTGTTCTTCTGATAAGAATGCCTCGCCCTGTATAGCATTATGTAAATACAAAATAGGTACATACTGTAGGCAAACAATTTAGCAGAGAGCCTGGTGTGTGAATTCTGCTCGCCTGTTCTGATACTAAAAGAAAGAAAGATAACTTATTTATTCGTCCAACACAGATTCAGCACCCAATTACATATGTAACATATATACATACACTTCACGCCTGTCTCCCAGAGGGGTAGGCAGAGACTACAGATCTCCATTTGTCACGGTCCTGACATACCTCTTTCGCTTCATCTACATTCATACATCTTTCATACATGACCTTCGGTTTCGAGTACTTTTCACGCCACCTTCGGCCAGGACATCACCAATCTGGTTTGTATATGTCCTTCTGGGGCGACCTCTACTCACTCGGCCCATTACATCACCCATATAAATCTCTTTCGTCAATCGCTTTTCATCCATTCTCTCTATATGCCCAAACCACCGAAGCATGCCCTTTTCAATCTTGGTCACTACATCTTCCTTCAAACCGCAACTTTCTCTTATCACACTATTCCTTATCCTGTCATTCAATGTCACGCAATATGTAAGACGTTGGTAACATAAGAACACTCGCCTGTAAAACAACTGTAATACAAAAATAAAATTGAAACCGGTTCATTCGTTCGGAAGCTACGATGCCACAGACAGATAGACAGGCACGTCAAAATTTATAACATCCATCTTTTTGCGTGGTGGTTTAAAAAGAGAAACTAGGAGGTAAGCCGGTAGTGAGAAATATGCACTTAACCAATGCTTAATTAGATTTTTTATTTGTCTTACTTATTTGAGCTAAAATAAGTCCCTACGCTACTTAATTTCCTTGAAAATATTTGTTAATGTGCCTGGCATAGGCTTGTCTTGTACTACCGGCTTACCCCCTAGCATCGCCACTAGTAGGTACTAGGTCCTGAGGTAAACAAAATAAAATCTAACAATAAATACACTAAAAAACTTACAGGGTGTCTTGCTATTTCATTAGCGTTGTTCCAGTATTTCATACTATAACACCGTATATATTGCGTGTAAAAGGACCCCGAGCAATGGTCTTAGAAACGTTGTTGGGCTCGTGTCAATATGAACAACTTTTACTATGACGACAATGCGGGGAAATGAACACACAGTACAGAGTGTAAAGGGACCCCGAGCAATGGTCTTAGAAACGTTGTTGGGCTCGTGTCAATATGAACAACTTTTACTATGGCGACAATGCGGGGGAATGAACACACAGTAAAGAGTGTAAAAGGACCCCGAGCAATGGTCTTAGAAACGTTGTTGGGCTCGTGTCAATATGAACAACTTTTACTATGGCGACAATGCGGGGGAATGAACCACAGTACAGAGTGTAAAAGGACCCCGAGCAATGGTCTTAGAAACGTTGTTGGGCTCGTGTCAATATGAACAACTTTTACTATGGCGACAATGCGGGGAAATGAACACACAGTACAGAGTGTAAAAGGACCCCGAGCAATGGTCTTAGAAACGTTGTTGGGCTCGTGTCAATATGAACAACTTTTACTATGGCGACAATGCGGGGAAATGAACACACAGTACAGAGTGTAAAAGGACCCCGAGCATGGTCTTAGAAACGTTGTTGGGCTCGTGTCAATATGAACAACTTTTACTATGGCGACAATGCGGGGGAAATGAACACACAGTACAGAGTGTAAAAGGACCCCGAGCAATGGTCTTAGAAACGTTGTTGGGCTCGTGTCAATATGAACAACTTTTACTATGGCGACAATGCGGGGAAATGAACACACAGTACAGAGTGTAAAAGGAACCCGAGCAATGGTCTTAGAAACGTTGTTGGGCTCGTGTCAATATGAACAACTTTTACTATGGCGACAATGCGGGGAAATGAACACACAGTACAGAGTGTAAAAGGACGCCGAGCAATGGTCTTAGAAACGTTGTTGGGCTCGTGTCAATATGAACAACTTTTATTATGGCGACAATGCGGGGAAATGAACACACAGTACAGAGTGTAAAAGGACCCCGAGCAATGGTCTTAGAAACGTTGTTGGGCTCGTGTCAATATGAACTGGTTTTACTATGACGACAATGCGGGGGAACGCAAAAAAATAAATTTTGTGGTAAGTCCTCATGGACACCCCGCCGGCGCCGCTTTGGGGACTGTTAAGCAGCGATGTAGTCTACGATGGAGCACACTTATTCATTAGGTACCTATTCACCCCAGTGACTTGAAGACCTCCAGACTGTACTGCGCAGGAAACACAGACTCCGGCAAGTCATTCCACATCTTGGGAATTCGCACTACCTATTCACGTATTTTTTATTCCACCATCCTGGCTGATGTTAAGCAGCGATGTGGTCTACGATGGAGCACACTTGTTCATCAGGTACCTATTTATCTGTGACGCAAACCATTCGGTTCGCGTAAATGGAATGTGAAAATGTAATAAAGGTGAAAGCGAAAGGTTCATCATCATCATCAATCATCAGCCCATACTTGTCCACTGCTGGACATAGGCCTCTCCGATAGCACGCCACTGTGATCTGTTTTCGGCTTCTCGCCGTGTGAAAGCAAGTGAAAGGTTACTTACGGTTATTATAGTCGCTAAAATCTTCATAATGTTGTCCGGGGTCCACAAATATTCTGACGCACCAAAATCTGAAACAAATACTTCATTTAGTAAATGACTTAGAGGCAAGTACTGCGTGTAAAAGGACCCCGAGGAATGGTCTTAGAAACTTTCAATCATCATCAGCCACATGACGTCCACTGCTGGACGAGGGCCTCCCCCAATGAGATCCGTCATTTGGGGTGAAATGCCAGTAATCGCCACGCTTGGCAAGCGGGATGGCGATTACAAACTTTGTTGGGCACTATTTGGTTTTTTACTAATTTTAAACTTAATAAAAGAACACATAAGCGTCTGTGGTCCAGTTGGTCGGATACTTGACTTGCAACCGAGAGGTCGCGGGTTCGAGTCCGGATTCTGGACGTGTACCAATAGGACTCTTTTTCAGAGCCTATGTACGCAACGCAACGCTCGCACGGTGAAGGACAACATCGTGATGAAACCCGCACACCACAAGGTGTGTGAACCCTATGACGGCGATGGGCTCACCCCCTGTCACGTTGGGTTAAATACGCATGGTGAACCGTGGGCACTTGCTTAGCAAGTGCCTCTGCCTACCCCGCTTTGGGATTAAAAGGCGTGAAGTGTGTTAAAAGGCACACATCTACTTCATAATCAGCCAAATGACGTCCACTGCTGGGCGAGGGTCTCCCTCCGCCAATGATTTCCATGATGATATAAAGTGGAAATGCCAATAATCGCCACGCTTGGCAGGCGGGTTTGTGATCGCAGTGGTGTTGTGGTTTAACTCACAGAGAGCGCTGCTGCCCGTCATCTGGAGAGTTCCCTCGGTCGCCTCGCACAGACACCCATGACGGGAAAAGTTGGGCTGGGGTGGTGACACATGTATTCTATTCACCCTACAGCTTATCTTAATAGAGGTATATAAAAATCCAGTGTCATGATGTTTGTCCCCAATGAACTCTTCACCAAGGCTACCGATATTCACAAAAGTTGGCATTTAGATGTAGTTTCGTCCAATTTGAGAGATAGGATAGTTTATATTTCGTGACCTCCACTGCTGGGCACAGGCCACCCTGGAGTTTATACTAATTTTATATTCATATTAATAGTTAAGACAGGGCAACGTCTGTCGAGTCCATTAGTTATCTTATATAATCTTAGGGCCTTCTAAGTCATTATTTTAAAAACATTATTAATTAGCTAGCTACCTATATTGGATTGTGAATTGTTTAGACAATTCCTGTTCAAGACAAAACAGTAATCTGTTTGTTATTTTGACTATCATTTTATTTACATTCCAACAAAATAAAATAAAAGACTCACTCATAGTATAAAACAAAGTCGCCTCCAGCTGTCTGTTCTGCTGCCTATGTATGCTTAGATCTTTAACAACTACGCAACGGATTTGACAGCATGACTGTTTTCTTTAATAGGTAGAATGATTGTTGAGGAAGGTTTAGACACACATCAAAAGTGTCTAGGGACATTTTTAGCTCTAAAAAAGAATCGAATTTATTTAAATCAAATCTAATCTTCTGGATTGGTCTCCTACCTAATTCCCCATGCCTGTATCAATGACTTATCTTTTTTGATGCATGGGATACAATGACTTTTTTTCCCAAAGGCCATGTACGCCACGCGATGCTCATAGGGTGAAGGACAACATCGTAATGAAACCCGCACACAACAAGATGTGGGAACCCTATAACGGCGATGGGCTCACCTCCTGTGACGTTGGGTTAAATACGCGCGCGTGAATCGTGGGCATTTGCTTTAGCAAGTGCCTCTGCCTACCTGCTGATTTGGGATTAAAAGGCGTGAAGTGATTTTTTTTCTATAAATTAAGGTATCTTATTGTTTTATTTAAATACTAGTGGACGCCCTGCGATTTCATTCGCGTAGTTTCAGTACGTCATACAAACTATAGCCCCCTCTATACTGCACTAAGTCCCACAGGAACGGGATAAAAAGTTATTCCTATGTTATTCTCCTGGTTCTAAGCTACGTCCTCACCAATTTTCCGCCTAATCGGTTAAAACGTTTTTGAGTTATAAGTGTTGTAACAAACCCGTCTTTGTTTTATATAAATAGATTATTTTGCTAATAATATTTTTATCAAAATCATTGGGCGAGGCCCTCGTCCAGCAGTGTACGTCACGTGACTGATAATCACAATGACTCATTTTTTAAGATTCGAAAATGTTCATATACTTATGACCACGACTATACCATTACGTTTCATATAAAAAGAAGATATTCAAACGCATATTTTTTTTCAAGCATAACCCCTTTTAAATTGAAACAAGGATCCGAATCGGACCTTTTATTGTTATTTACAATCAGGTGATTTGAACCCATTAGATTTGTTCATTGAACTCTCTGCAGGCGCTCAAAGATAAACCCAAGGCCACTGCGATGTCTTGTGCAAAAGGAACAAGTGCAGCCCCAGTATTGAACCTTGAGGGACTCTCGACAAAAAGGCAAGAAAAATAAAGTCTTGCGCACTGTTATCAATTATACCAAGCCGGTTTTTTAGTCTGTAAGTGAAATACAACGATCGACGTCGAGTATTGTGCCTTAACGCGCACGCAATAGGGTTTACATTCGTGTAGAACACTATCGAGGCCTTGGAGAGAGTCCGACAGTTAAGACAAAAGTTTCGCCTGTTGCTAAGAGGGTTTTCGCGTGCAGCGCTTGCAGTGCTTTGGTGAAACTTGGCCTTTTGCCGCGCCGAGCGCTTTAAGCTTCGAGTGTATGGCGTCATTAAAAAAAGTACATTTACGATGCATTGATTGCGGTAATTTCATTAAAAAAGTAATGGCTGCAAGTAAGAATAAGGTTCTTACTTGGCTTTCTTATTTATACATTAAAGTAGGTATGTAGTCCGAGACCGAAAGCAAAAGTCCAAAGTTCGGTAATGAAATTAATTATATGAATATCTTCTAATATATAAAATTTCCATGTCACAATGTTAGTTACCGTACTCCTGCGAAACGGCTTTACCGATTTTTCCCAAATTTTATATGCGTATTCAGTAGGTCTTAGAATCGGCTACTATCTATTTTTTGTGTCCTAAATACAAATAAATACACTTCACGCCTTTTAATCCCAAAGCGGGGTAGGCAGAGGCACTTGCTTAATAAGCAAATGCCCACGGTTCACCAAGCGTATTTAACCCAACGTGACAGGGGGTGAGCCCATCGCCGTTATAGGGTTCACACACCTTGTGGTGTGCGGGTTTCATCACGATGTTGTCCTTCACCGTACGAGCGTTGCGTTGTGTACATAGGCTCTGAAAAGGAGTCCCATTGGTACACGTCCAGTAGCCGGACCCGAACCCGGGACCTCCCGGTTACAAGTCAAGTATCCGACCAACTGGACCACAGACGCTCTGAAAAATTTTTTTCTTTCGTTTAAAAGTACTCTATCAGTTTCGTCAGTTCCTTTCGGTTGATATGAGAGTCAGAATTTGTGATTATTTTTGTGTCTTCTATTCTACCAGTTGTATTTCTACCAATACACGGGGTACAAAGGCAACTGATTATGGCAAAACAAATATTTGCCGGGACAGCTGGTATAATATATAAAACTAGTGGACGCCCCGCGATTTCATTCGCGTAGTTTAGTAGTACCTGCATCCTATATTTCAAGTGTCTAACTTGAGCGGTTTATCATACAAAAGTTTTTTCCCGATAACTCCCGTTCCCATGGGAATTTTCCAATAGCCTATTGCACCTAAGTTTTAAGTGTACTAAGGTACCTGCATCCCAAATTTCAAGCGTCTACCTTGAGCGGATTAGATTTTTCATACAAACGTTTTATCCCGTTAATTCCCGTTCCCGTGGTAATTTCGGGAATTCCTTCCTTAGTGCACCCCTACGGTACCTAAGCTACGTCCTTTCCAAATTTCAAGTCCCTACGTTTAGCCGTTTGGGCTGGGCGTTGATATGTCAGTCAGTCAGTCAGTCAGTCGTTCAGTCATTCAGTCAGCTTTTCCTTTTATATATTTAGATTAGCATCCAATCTTTTTGTAAATCATCATGGGTTTTTTAACCCCCGACGCAAAAACGACGGAGTGTTAAAAGTTTCACGTCTCAGTGTGTGTATGTGTCTGTCTGTGGCAACGTAGCTCCCAAACGGATGGTCCGATTTTAATACGGTTTGTTTGTTTGAAAGCTGATTTGATCGAGCATGTTCTTAGCTATGTTTGATCGATATCTGTTCACCTATTCAAAAGTTATGGGGGTTGAAAGTGGTGATGAAAAATGTAACTAATAAATATGTCCAAGTGGGGTATCAAATGAAAGAGCACGACACGTATATTAAGAATCTGTAGTTAAGGACTCTTGAACAAATCTGTATAAAATCGACTGTTTCCCTCATTTTCAACCCTCATAACTTTGAAAAAAATATCCAATTTTCATTTACTAATTACTATAGACTTATAGTAGTACCGAATAAAAGGGCACGACACGAAAATTTAAAATTGGAGGTTTTTTTTAAATTTGCAGTTGAATAGTGTTAAATATTTGTTTAAGGAAACGCGCACTGACATGATATTATAAGTTTAAAACGGGTATTATAGCCCGAAAATTAACTAAAGATAAGCATTCAGCTTACCTTCGTTGTTTGCCCGACGTTTCGACACAGTTACATGTGTCGTGGTTGGTCGCGAGCTGACTGACTAGGAAGGTAAGCTCAATGCTTATCTTTGGTTTATTTTCGCGCTATAATACCCGTTTTAAACTTATGATTATTGTTGCTTAAGCATAGGTAATGTACAACCACGACTTGATGCTGAGCCGGAGTCTCCTCTTCGCTGACAAGCACAGCCACACTGTGCCTATTCATTTAGTCTTTGTGTATTTTTTATATAGTTTTATTTTTTATGTGTGTGTAATTTGTGCTTGTCAGAGAAAATAAATGTATTGTCTTGTCTAATTAATTAAAATCGCAAAATCTCGAGAACGGTTTGACCGATTTGGCTCAATGTGGTCTTGAATTATTTGGTAAAAAAAGCACTCTTCCCGCCCATACAATCCCAAAGCGTGATAGGCAAGAGGCACTTGCTAAGCAAATGCCCACGGTTCGCGCGCGCGTATTTCACCCAACGTGACAGGGGGTGAGCCCCTCGCCGTTATAGGGTTCACACACTGCATGGTGTGCGGGTTTCATCACGATATTGTCCTTCACTGTACAAGCGTTGCGTTGCGTACAGAGACTCTGAAAAAGAGTCCCATTGGTACACGTCCAGTGGTCGGAATCGTACCCGCGACATGCCGGTTACAAGTGAAGTATCCGACCAACTGAACCACAGACGCTCTCTTTTTTCCTTTGTCTTGTTAAATTTGAATTGTAATAATTTGTCTGTTTAAACTTTAGTAGGCCATTCAATTACAATAGGGTTACATCTCGCTGGAATTCCAACGACAAAAGATTTGCATCTCTGTTTTACTGAGGGGCACAGTGAAATGAGAGTAAGGAAACCAGCAGCGCACATCGTTGAGACTTGTCCCCCTAAAGGAGGAAAAAAAAATACTAGCAAGAATCTGCCCTTAGCACCCAAGCAAGTGCCTCTGCCTAACCCTCTTAGGGGTTTAATGGCGTGAAGTGTATTTTTTTCTCCCTTATCATTCTTAAAGGCCTATTTATTTAGTCTCCCATCACCAGACCCTGATTTTCTTATCACGAGACCTTTGAATCATCTTGTTCATCGTTCGACCATCATCATCATTTCCCTGCCCTTATTCTACACTAGGTGTGGTCGTCGCAACACGTTTCCTTTCACCATTAATCTCTATCATTCGTCATCTCTGCAGTTACACCTTTCACGCACATGTCATTGTTCACACAGTCCATCCATACCTTCTTTGCTCTCCCTCTTCCCTTGTATCCTTCCACATTCATACCGTTCGACCAAAACACAAAAATCTTTGTGCATTGAATTCCTAACAAAAATCCCTTCAGTTCAGCTCACTCTCCCTAGCCGTCGGCGTTTCATTGTATACACTATCTACTGTAACAAGGTCTGTCAAAGCTAACACCGACCAAAGAAACGAAGGTCACAAATTTGCGCAGTGTGTTAGCGAGGTGGGTTTCCAACAATGGCAACCGGTGTGAAGTCGCCGCGAGACTGCCCGACCGTTGCTAACGTAACGCAGTTCAATCACCCCGTCTCAAAGGGTACACGGCTTAGTGAAGGAGCGAAGCGACAAGCGGGGACTAATATCGGAATAATTTACGCTCGCTGTACCGACCACACTACGAAGATAAGATAGTATTTTATCTACACATAAAATTACTTTATTTATTTTTTTACCATTATTATGTATATTTATACTTATTTACTCTTATTATTTTAGTACCTAGTAGGATAGAACATGCTCGACCGGATAGCGACACACACTACCCATTACACTACATGTTAAGTTCCATTATATATAAATTAGGTTACCTGGAAGAAACCGCTCTGAGCGATAAGGTCGCCATTTGCAATCTTACCATTGTTAGTTTTACATTTTGTAATGTACAGTGTGCAATAAAGAGTTTATTCATTCATTCATTCAAATCGAAAGAATCTGTGGGTTAGTTTTTTGATCAAAATGAACAAGCGTTTGACCACCATTCAGCCTGATGTTAAGCAGCGATGTGGTCTACGATGGAGCACACTTGTTCATTAGGTACCTATTCACCCCAGTGACTTGAAGACCTTCAGACTGTGGCGCAGGAAACAGAGTTGGTCGGATATTTGAGGTCGCGGTTTTGAGTCCGGCTACTGCACGTATACAAATGGGACTATATTTCGGAGCCTATGTATGCTTCGCAATGCTTATACGGTGAAGGACAACATCGTGATGATACCTACATATATCATAAGAGGTGTGAATCCTGCACTGTGATAACCCCAATTTGTAAATACATAACTTCAAAAAAGGTAAAGAGGAGAATTATCAATCAATTTCCATTAATTTAAAAAAAACCCCCGGTTTAAATGTTCGTGTCGTGCTCTTTCATTTGATACCCCACTTGGACATATTTATTCAAGTTAAATGTTTCATCCCCACTTTCAACTACCATACGCTGGGGTTGTGGAATGAGCTCCCTGCTGAGGTATTCCCAAAGGACTACAGTATGGGGTTCTTCAAAAGAGGAGTGAAGAGTATTTAGAACGATGCCCCGGTATTGTAAACGTCCATAGGCTGCGGTAACTGCCTACCATCAAGCGGGCCGCATGCTTGTTTGCCCCCCCTCGTGGTATAAAAAAAAAATTACTTTTGAGTGGGTGAACCGATATCGAAAAAACATAGCTAAGAACATGCTCCATCAAATCAAACAAAACAAAAACTATTGTAATAGCTTTATTCGTTTTAGAGTAATGATGCCACAGACCGATACACATACTAGATAAACAGACAGCCAGATAAGTCAAACTTATACCCCTTTCTTTGCGACGGGGGTTAAAAACAACGTTTGACAAGACAGATAATCTAACATATAAAATTTCTACGTCCCAATGTTAGTTACCGTACTCCTCCGAAACGGCTTCACCGATTTTTACAAAGTTTATATGCGAATTAACTAGGTCTGAGAATCGGCTACTATCTATTTTTTATGCATCTACCAGTTGCATTTCTCCCAATACACGGGGTACGAAGGCAACTTATTGTGGTAAAACAAACGTTCGGACAGCTAGTCTTAATATATAAAAATCCAGTGTCATGATGTTTGTTCCCAATGAACTCTTCAGCAAGGCTACCGATATTCACAAAAGTTCGCTTTTATATGTAATTTCGTCTAATTTGAGATATATAATAGTTTATATTTCGTCACATCCACTGCTGGGCACAGGCCACCCTGGAGGTTATACTAATTTTATATTCATATTTAATAGTTAAGACAGTACAACGTCTGTCTTAGTCCACTAGTATCTGTATAAAATCGCTCGAAGCGTCACAATAAACGCAGTCTTATCCCCAACTAATTGCACTCCTCAACTACAGTCCATACTTTGCAGACTCGTGGTGATGCATTAGACCAGTATGCGGTGATACCTTGCCCTATAATGGGGTCTTGATACCCCGGTGTGTTTTCCAGCGTCGTTTGATCCCCTGACTTTCAGTCTAAACTACCTACAATTGAGATGGTGTCGAAAATTCTGCAACGTTATCTGTGGGTCTCGTTTACATGGCTGGGGCTCGTAGAGGGGCAGGCAGAGACTACACGTCTCAATTTTGACAGCCATTCGGTCAAAAGTGGAAGTTATTCGCGAAAATCCGTCACTGATTTTAATACACACATCAAAAGTGTCTAGGGATCAAGAACATATTTAGCTCTAAAAAAAAAAATAATTTATTTCAATCAAATGTAATCTTCTTGATTGGTCTCCTACCTAATTCCCCATGCCTGTATCAATGACTTATCACCACATTTTGAATATATTATGAATACATTCAGTTTTTGTAAAATATATTCTTGATTGCAATCGTCTAAAATGTACTTGATCCCTAGACACTTTTGATGTGTGTATGTATGTTTTAGTCGCCCATAATGAAACATAGCCGTGTGGTGACGGCGAATAGAATACATATTGCCCATATGGACTAGTGGTGAGGACATCTGCCTCTAGGACGACGGACGCGGGTTCGATTCCCGCCACGGACATAATGCTTTAGTGATGAGCTGAGGCATTTGTTGTGTGCGTCTGGGTGTGATATCTATGTGTGTATGTAAAGTACATAAAAGTATTTTTGTAAGTGTATCAGTCTCTGGCACCCATAGTACAGGGTATCCTAGTTTGGGGTCAGGTGACTTTATTATTTATTTATTACTAGCTTTCCGCCCGCGGCTTCGCCCGCGTGGACTTCGGTTATATTGCGGTATAAAGGAATCTTTTTGTCTTCCCTCAGGAATATCGTTTTTTTTTCGGGATATAAAATACCCTATTATTTAGACCGGACTTCTAACTATACGTCTGCAAAATGTCAAAGCAATCGGTTCAGTAGTTACGGCGTGAAAGCGGAACAAACTCACTTTCCCATTTATCATATTAGTAAGATAAGATATTAGTAAGATTGTGTCACCACAGTAGCCCACCTTCCCCTGTCATGGGGGTCTGTGCGAGGCGACCGAGGGAGCTCTCCAGAGAACGGGCAGCAGCGCTCTCTGTGAGTTAAACCACAACACCACTGCGATCACAACCCGCCGCCCCAAGCGTGGCGATTATTGGCATTTCACCCCAAATAACCTCTCGTCCAGCAGTGGACGTTATGTAGCTGATGATGGAAGAAACAAAGCCATTGTTTCTTACAACCCGAAGTCATTGACTTGCGAATTCTTTAAATATTTTATAAGGGAAACACAAAAATCAATACTAAAAGCGAATAGTAGAGTTACTAAGACACGTATTCTGAGACGTGAGATAAGCACTCCTCAGGTACGTTTCATGCTTTGTCTCACTCTAATGGCAAGTGTAAAATAGAGACAACTGCGCGTAATGAATTGCGTGTTCTATGAACGAGTTTAGTAATTTTATTTTATTTTTTATTTATTTATTTAAGACACACCAACAACTTACGTACTAAATAAATACATCAAACTATACTTATAAATAAGATTCTGGTACATAAGTCTATAACAGGTGAGTACAACATTGTTACATAACATGCAGCATAAGCAAACATAAAAATATTATTAACCATATATACATTTAATTAAAACAATAATAGAAATCCAGGACATGTACTTAAAACAATTATATATTTACGCAACAAATTAAAGCTGTGACACTAAATTATTTATTTCACGTGATCACTGAAATGCATGAGAATAAAAAGAACTTTTTTCTTGAACACAGTCAATGAGTCATGAAAAATATCCAGATTCTAATGCATTTATGTAGGACGTAAGTTTTAGTTAGTCTATTAAAATTTAAAAGACACCGAGTGTAAAAGGACCCCGAGCAATGGTCTTAGAAACGTGGGACAGGATGGCGGTCAAACGCTTGTTCATTGTGCTTAAAAAAAAATCTCTGCCCTTCTGGAAGACAGGCGGGAAGTGTATGTACGTAATAGAACTCACAAAAAAAATACACTTCACGCCTTTTAATCCCAAAGCGGGGTAGGCAGAGGCACTTGCTAAAACAAATGCCCACGGTTCACCAAGCGTATTTAACCCAACGTGACAGGGGGTGAGCCCATCGCCGTTATAGGGTTCACACACTGTGTGGTGTGCGGGTTTCATCACTATGTTCCTTCACCGTGCGAGCGTTGCGTTGCGTACATAGGCTCTGAAAAATAGTCCCATTGGTACACGTCCAGTAGCCGGACTAGAACCCGCGATCACAAGTCAAGTATCCGACCAACTGGACCACAGACGCTCTTCAAAATTCGAGTCGAGTATTTTATTAATGAGTAATGTCATTGACAGAGCTATCTCAGCCGCCATTTTGGATATTGTAGTTAAACGTCATTCACACCGGATGACGTCTCCCGAACTTACAGAGTACCTATGTCATCATCATCATCAGCCCATACTTGTCCACTGCTGGACATAGGCCTCTCCAATTGCACGCCACTGTGATCTGTTTTCGGCTTCTCGCATCCAGCTTCTGCCACCTATCTTGCGTATATCA